>JARFOD010017807.1:0-11117 GCA_031763545.1 Mopalia muscosa
CTAGTAAACACAACTCTTCCTATACTAGCTTAGGCACAAGATGGAAAATCAAATCGTGAATCTGTCCCCTCTTAGACTCTTTTTTTCAAACTATCTTAACAGTGTGGGCGTCAAGATCCATTCATGGATCTCTTGTTGGTATAGTCAGGGGTCAGTATACTCAGGTAACTTGACAATTGAAATATTCCCATCTTGAAAGTTTGCCCATCTAAATTCTCCCTCGGCCTCACCCACGTTTTCTCAGTACATTTGCACAAAAACCCAGGAGAACCTGTAAACGTATTCAAGCATGGTTTATTTAAGAAATTAGACATTATCCTATCCTTTATACCATAGTAAAAACATAACTGTTTTCTAATCTAAAGCATCATTGATTGAAAACAACTTTATATATATTCAAAAGACAGCTAGCCAATCATCAGCACAATTTCTTTCGACAATCTTTGTTTCCGCCTAGAATTCTAAAATGTTTCTTCAGAGAAATTTGCAAAAAAACTTCAATGAACCTTATAAAATATAATGACAGTAAATCGTCACAATTGAGTCGGTATAATCATATGACTAGTGTCTTTATAAATAGCATGTTACTGTTGTGAAGGCTTGGATAAAAGTGTTTATAAAGACTGATTGCTATGTTTAGACTTGGCATGTGTAGGTTATCCAAAGTTTTAACAGTGTTTATTGAATGTATACATAAAAATGTGAGAAAAAAGAACGGATTAATCTGTATTTGTAACACTGCTCAGTGATTATTACAAAATGTATTGGGATCATTTTATTTGTCTTATAAAATTATTTGATCTAAGCTTTCGTTTATTTATCAGAGTAATAATTAAAAATATGTAAGGCCATGTTTGGTTAAGAATGTCTCGATTTACCCTTTATATCGGTCAGCCATTTGAAAAATTCACATCAAATAGTTTCTTTTCTTTTTCCTGAAAAAGTAACAATCATCTATGTGTTTATTTTCCATCAGCTCATCACTCTTTAATGGTAAAGGGAAAATGAAATCCAAGAAGAAACCAGCAGAATCTGAATTAAGGTAACTGACTGTAAATCATATGGATATAAGACTAAAGTGAGTCATATGGGTCTGTGTCCTGGCGCAACCAGCATGAGTGAAATAACTTTAAGTCATGTTCAATCCATCAAAAAACTGTACCAACAATTTGACAACAAACATTATATATTGTTATCTTAAACACCAGTATTTGTCAGAGACAGATTTATACACTATAAGACTGGATCAATGCTTTCGTCAAAGTTAATATGGTATTAAATATAGTGCCAATTTCTAACAATGTAAAATTAGTTAGAATTTAAACTTGAATTAGTTTGAATCCATAAGTTATAAACCGTGTCACTCATGAAGTGCTGTTGTTTTCTGTTTTCAGACCAAGAACTGGGAAGAAGTCCTCGGGTTCACAGCTTTACCCGTCGTCAAGGGGACTGGTGCCAAAATAAGGCTACAGGATTTAACACCTATGTATTGTTCTCTTTAGTGACATGGAACAGGATGTCATGTCAAACTGTGGTAGAGGGACAATAGTCTATTAAATTATTAGGAACTATTCTTCATCCATTTCATAAGCTCAAAATGTGTACATTACTCTAATCCGGTGTGAACTGTCTGCTGTGTTTCTCACTATATATCTCCTGAAAGCTCATTCTCTATATTTATATCAATTGTTTGACACCACACATATGTGAAATGTCCGCGGTAATTGTGTGCTTATAATATATTAATAATTTTAATTCCATGGTGCACCTGTAAGGTTCTATAATTCCTGCATAATGAGGGTTGTGTTCACCACACAATCACTGGTTGTACGACTTCATATGTATTGGTTTAAAATCTGAGCTATTTCTGTGTTGTTTCAAAGTCTAAATTATTTATAATTGCTCCTCAGAATTCAGTGCTGTCATTTTTGTAGCTAAAGACATCTTGGTTGGTTTTCACTGGGATAGTTACCCATTACATTGGCTCATGGAATTGTATGGTTTCTTTGTACTTGGATTAGGTATAACATTTGTAATTTATTTATGCTCATAGCCTGCATGTTAATAAAGGTTGACTTTGCATTAAGGTTAACTATTTGGATATTAAAAACCATTCTTTTGTTGTAGAATGACAACCCAAGGCATAAGATGACTTTCCCATGGGTTTTAATTTCCTTAAGTATAGAAACACAATTCTGCACAAAGCCGTTTTTTTGTAATTCTTTGTTTGCCATCCAACATGTAATTACAATCACTCTTTATATGTGCCATCATAATATAGAAGTTTTGCTCACTAAAAGAGCAGAAAACAAAAGTGATGTATCTAATATCACAATTGACTAATTTCAAAATGTCTAGACCATTTAAAAATCTCCCTCAAAACTTCATGCAGTATGGTGAAATACATCTGCACTTGATGACCTCCATTATTTTAAATGTGTGCGAATCTAAAGAGACTGAATTGTCTCCCTTGGAAAATAGATGTTATGCTCTCCATTACTCCATATAAACTTTGGGTCAAATTGATCAGTTTGAAGATGGTTTACAAAATAGTCCTGTACCAATAATATTATGTTTGAAAGAAAGAGTTATCTTTTCTTGACACATTTCTGCTATTTCTAGCTTTACATTACCTGTGTTACCTATTGATGTTTACAGTAACCATGGCACAGGTGTATTGTTTTGGTCAGACACGGTATCGCCCATCTATCTGATGAAACAAGTATTCAAACCTTGCTACTCCTATCAATAAACAGCGGACAATAATATGTTTGGCAAACAAAGTTCAAAATACAAGCAAATTTTTCTCTCACTTTTAAGCAGACTGTTTATCAATATTTCCTTTTATTTGCTTGACAATATACCACAATGGGATATCCTCTGTCAAATGTTAAATCAACATTTAACATTACTGATTGGTTATTTTATTTCAAATCACCTCAGTGGACATATTTTAAGAAGTGCAGAGTTAGGAAGTCTAAAGAAGGCTTTTCGTTTATGTATCTCGACAATAGTACCTCGTTTTACGAACTCTTTAGGTCTAGTTTCTGCACATCGGAGTCTGGCCTCCACAGTCAAACATCAATGGCCACACCTTGTGACAATACCTGTGTTTTCAGGTAATAAATTTACAGCTTTGCTGTGTTTAATTTATTTCTTTTTTGTTTCAATATTTAGGAGATTTATTTTACATTTTCCAATCCGTCCATGGTTTGTAACCTTTTCTCTTTGAGTTGTGTGATATATTTTTTTTTTTTAATGATTTTTTTCTTTAAATGAGTGTATAAGTAATTTATGTCTTAGTATTAGAGTAATGTAAAGATCTGCTATACATTATACTACTCATTCTGTTAAATAATCAAAACTACTGTGGCTGAATATTCTTATAATACCCATATATGGTTCTACTTTCCAAACTTTATTTACATATATTACAAGATCCTGAAATGTATTTGCATGGATAATTAGCAGGGCTTTTTTAACTTATTGCAACAGGTGTTGGTCACTAACATAAAGTTGTTTTCACCTGTGACCAGCCCATCTCATAATTTTTTTGGTAAATCAATTTGATACCATCACATGCTAGTTGTTTCTCCAGTGTATAATGAATACTGTTGCTTGAAATAAATGTATATAAAATAACCTGTATTTAAATTATTCGTTTTTGAATAATACTACTGTTCTGTAAATTTAAGGTATTTGATTTTTGTCTAACGTAACTGCTGTTAACATTGTCAGTAAGTATGTGCACATATTTACTCCTATGATTTTGTACCAATTCTTGTAACATCACATTCAGTAGTGTATCTTACTGGCCATAAATAAATGCTACTAATGCAAGTCCTGGTTTTATTTCTCTATTTTCGTCAGTGCATATGCTAGGTTAGCTTGAAGACTGGTGATGTGAATGCTGGGAATGAGGTCTTATTATCACGGCCCCTGGCCATGGCTAATTAGTTGTCTGCGATTACTAATCCAATTTACAGTTCACAGGATCGAGTTTGTCTGTAGACCATCAGTGTATGAGGAAGTCACATGATGTGGCTCCGGCATTGCCACATCCAGCAACTGCGGGGGGTGAGTTTTACAAGGTTTCCTCCAGGTTTACCACTGTAATGAGGCAAGGAACAGTGTGAAGTGGACAACCCGCCACCATACAAGTGAAATACAACTGTTTGGGGTTTAATGTCTTAAACGTATTATGGGAGCAACATTTATTTGTAATTGTCAAGATTCAGTTCATGGAGCTTCTTGGGCCCTGGATTTTACTGCGTTCATGTCATCTGTATTATCATAATGTTGCAATCGAAACCAAAATTTGATTGGAATCGCCCCTTTCTAAATAGGAATGTTGTTTATATAGTGCAAGATGAATGCGTTTCAAAACCCTATGTTATGTGGTATTGTTTTTATCTTGTTCATGCCCTGTTGACGGAAGGACAGACAGAAACAAAATTTGATTGGATTGCCCCCCATTTGAATAGGAATGTAGTTTAGTGTTAGGACAATGTTTCCAAAATTTGGAAACCATGCGTTAAGTGGTATTGTTTTGTCTTGCGCACTCCCTCTATATGCAAAGATGGACGGGCGGAAAATTTAATTGTAATTACACTATTTTCAAAAGGTATGAAGTCAAGTGCAAAACAATTGTTGTCTGGCTATTTTTATTATGTATAATTATTTGCAATTGAAACCAGAAATTTGATTAGAATGGCCCGTTTTAAATAGGAATGTAATTTATTGCAGGACCAATGTGTTTCCAAAATTTGAAACATATGTGTAGAGACTATATGGACTGACAAACAGACAGACGTTATCATGAGGACATAAACCCTAAAGCATAATATGCCAGTGGAATGAAAACAAATCATTCTATCCATTCACAATGGTATCCCTTTGATCAGGCTTACCGGGACCAGGCAGTCTCTCTTCCCTGGCTCATGTTTTGCCCGGATAATAACTGATGAGTGCCTACCTTTTAAACCTGGATCTTGCCTGGCTACATTAACCATTGCTCATCTGAGACATGTGATTCAAAGAATCATGGGCCTACATTAAGTAATAGTTCAGAATGATTGAACAATATGTTTACAGGTATTTCACTAATGACAGCTGTGTATTCCAACAATAATTGACACTAGCACTGCCATAAAATATGTGATGATTTGATATTGTTGGGAAGTTAATCTTCCTCCAGTGCAAACTTAAGACATCGTAAAGACTGAAGTGCTGGGTTGTTTATTATCAGATTCATGGATTTTAGAAATCCTTTCAAACTCTTGACTTTTCTTGATCATGGCCCTGCAACTTTTTGTAGAGTCTGCTCTGCATAAGGACTTCAATTAGTATCATGTAGATTGTGACTTTTCTCCGACCAATACACTAACTGTTTCCATACTACTGTATTAATATCTCAGTTGAAATGTGTCTTTACAATCACCAGAGAATTCTTTTAATAATAGTAAAGATTCTCATTCAAAGGGTTTTCAAATGTAGATGGGTAAAAATAAAGCAATATGGATTAGAGGATAATTTCAAAATACTTTATTTAGAGGAACAAATGTCTAACACCTGGCTTGAAATTTTACCTTATGTTACAGTATGTGTGAATTACATAAATTCTTTTTTTTTAAAGATGTGATAAGAGAACAAAAGTGTTTACTACAGACAATTGAATGTAGTCTGAGCCTACCATATTATCACAAATGCAACATTTAAAAACTCAAACATTCAAGACCTGAACAATCTTTGCCAAGTTCAGTGGTGACCATTTTTGATTTGGTGAAGACTGAGAATTTATTTCTGGCATCACTTTGTAGAGGGGCATAAACAATATCCTAAGTTCAAAATAAGAATTTTGAAGTGTTAAATATTGTAAATATAATTCATTACACTTTTTGAGTGTTTGTCCTTTTAAATGTAAGACATCAGCATATTTTCATTTTCACTGTAATAATTATAAAGCCTGGCTGTTACATTTTAGTCAAACAAGTTTACACAAATAATACCCTCAAGCAAAATTAAATTAGCAATAGTGCACTATATCACAGCCACAGTCATTTAAAACACTCTAAAATTTACTGAGATTTATTACATCATATAAAATTTGAAATTTTTTTCCGTTGCATGATCACTTTCGGTATTCCCCACTTTAGATTACAGATAACATCTTTCCATTGATCACCACTGAAGTTTATATTAGAGGTATAAAATTAAAACAAGAGGGTTATTCTACAAACTGTACAGTATATTATTATAAACAGAAGTAGAACTGATTCACAGGGCTCCAATAAAACAAACTACATCAGAATTTCTCCAGATTTGGCTTCGATGAAGAACACAAACATTATTTATATTTTGGGTTAGTCAAATAAATCTCATACACAAGATGTAAGTACATAAATTGCCACACTCATGTTTCCACATGAAAGCCATACATTTGCTTGAAAAAAAAAAGTAATAAAATATAAATTAGGTTTAAAGCTATAACCATAAGAATGAATATAATGTAAATGTAAATAACAATGTAAATTGCGAGCTGATCCTGTATTTTATAATGTTCAGTATTCAGAACTTCATATTATATTGAGGGCATCAAGTTTTTTTAAATTTTAAACTTATACAAAATACCTGTACACAATTAGGTCAAAAACTGATACTCAAAGTTTTCCCCTTTCTTCAGTTAAAGTGTAAACGGTCAAATTGAGCAATAACTCACAGACATATAAAAAGTATGTAAGCTTTACCAGGGTTTTAGTGCTATTCTGCTGTTAACATAATGTTATACCGCATCATCAGGTTAATTTCTCCTCCACCATTAGGCCGTAATCAAATCCATACAGTGATTAATTATTTTTCAAACAAAATCCCTTGAGCCAGGAAAACAATATTATTTCACATATTATAATCATTAATGTGTCGTAACTGACTGTAGAACTATAACTTAAATCATCGTTCATTTATAGTGAATGCATTGCAATACAGAGGACAATAATGTTAACCCTTAGATGTGCATAAAACAGTCTTAGGAGTAAAAATCTTTATCTATGTGGAAAAAAACTTGGGATTTTTATAAACTTAATGAATAAGGCATGAAATTGTGCCTTTAAATTCATAGGATCTGGGGTTTTGGGGTTAGAATATGTTGAATATTAAAGTAAACACTTTATTGGCTACGGTTTAGTAAACGATGCATGCAGATCAAAATGACTGTTTGGTTTGTTATTTTATTGTAATTGAGATTTTATATGGTATATGACAAACATACGATTTTGTGCTATAATTAAAACACAGCCTGCAACTTTATAGTAAAAGTCCCCAAACTAGCTATGTAAAGTCTGTTTTTCAGAAATTGAGTTTTCTGAACGTGATTTTATATGCTTCATTACTTCATGTGAAATTAGTTCAGGTTTAAAATATGAACAGTATATCTAAAAAACTCATAATGAAAAGATGTGCTTAGATTTCCACAGCTACACAAATCGTTAAACCTATCTAAAAACTTTAAATGTCCATCCATTTGGAAAGTTTATTGTTACAGCTGCTACTAAGCTTAATACTGGTAACTGAGAAAAAAAAATAGATTATAAATTTAGCTTGCATCCAAGGTGGTTAAACCTACATTCGTTCAGGTAAATGAGTCACTATTTACACAGCACTATTTGTACAGAACACCAGAAATGACAGATATAAAACCTCAAAACACAAGTTTGATAAAAGATAATTGGGACGGATGACCTCAAAAATTGTGTTCGTCAAGAGATTTAGCGAGGTTCCTTACAACGTGCTTCATTGGATTCATCATAATATACAACACCACCTACCTGTATGAACAAACTAAACATATATATTTATTACAGTTGTTACGAACATCTTTAATAAGCTTCTCTCTTATGTCATGCTTATATAAAAATGTTTAATAAAAACTATTTTTACTTATTCTTCTTCACTGGACCTAAGAGGTTTGTAACTGGTGCCATTAGAATCAAGGTTAAATTTGACTCGTTTTTTAGTTTTTTGAGCATCTTTGTTAAATATTTCCACATCATCCCCTTTGTCCATCATTTCCATAGATTCCCCCTCATCAAGCTCAAGGAATTTACTCACACTGTATCTGTCACCACGATTTGAGGCCAGCTTTTGCATAATAACAAACATGATACTGGCTAATGTACTTAAAGCTAAGATAATATACATGAGAGCCATTAGGTCTTTAGTTTCAAAGAAATAGCCAGTGATTACAGGTAGGACCATCTCTCCGAGAGCCGATCCCACCACCATGATGGCTGTGGCTTTACCAGTCAGCTTCATGTAGCGTTCTGCCCAGGAAATTCCTGTGGGGAAAATAGAGGACAAACCCAGTCCTAGAAACAATGTACCTGGCCATAACATAAAATGATAATGTGTAATCGCAAAACTAAGGATTAATGCTCCAATCAGTGTGAGTACAAGGTCTATTATAAGCATCACAGAAGGTCGACAACACTTTGCAACAAAAATGGCAATTCCTCTACCAGCAGCCAGCGCTCCCCAAAATATTGCTGTTACGATTGTACCTTGCGATTTTGACCAATCAAAGGCTTGTACTGCAAAGGTCAAAACAAATCCTCCATAAGTAACCTCCATGCCAACATACACAAAATAAAAGATGAAGAGTAGAACGAGCATCTGAATGCGAAATCCTCGCGACTCTGTGATTTCACCACGATCATCCTCATCGTCATGAAGATGTGTTAAAATGGCTTCTCGCTTCTCCCAACAATACAGTGCCATGAAAAGAAGACTGGAGAGTAAGAGAAATGCAGCAATAATCAAATAAGCAAATTGTATTGTGGACATATTCTTGATGGCATTGATCGTTGTTTGAAAAATCTCATCCACAGCATGTAGAGGTTTGTGTGGAGTTGGATTTGTTTTATTGGAGGAATTAGTGGTCTGGCTTTCAATGGTCACGGACTTGATCAAAACTGTAGAAACATTTCCACCCGACATACTGGATAAGGTAGTCATTGAAATGGTGTGTGTTTTGGGCACCACTGTTGTTGTTGTAACTAGAGTTGTTGTTGCAACTGGAGATGTTGTTGTTACTGGAGTTGTTGTTGTTACTGGAGTTGTCGTTGTAATTACAGATGTTGGTGTTGATACACTTTTACTTGCAGATTGTGTAACTGTTGTAGAAACTGACTGGGTCTTGGAACCATTCAGTGAAGCTGTGCTACTATTTGTGTCGTTTTGTTTCAAGGTGGCAAAGTTTCCTGTTGAAACCGTACTAACTCCTGTATCATTCGCCTGATCATTTTTGGGTGTAGGCTTAGGTGTAGTGGGTAAGCCACGCACATTACTTGGTTTTACTAAAGTTTTTGTAGGGTCTTTATCAGCAGATTCTTCGGACATTTCATTATCTGTGGCTAATAAGGGCTTCTTAGGAGCAAGGATCTGTTTTTGTGCCACAGTCGTTGTCACTGGATATGTATCTGTTGCCACAGTCAATGTAGATAGTGTTTCATTTTCAGTACCATTTATTATTAAGTCCCGCCTAAAAATGGCATGTCTGACAGCTAGTGGGAGTTCTCGAGGGTCTCTGTCCAAGATATCAGTATTTTCTCTGCTTCCACTAAAATCCGGCATTACCACAGGGATGTTAGCATCGAGTAGCGAAGATCCATTTAATATGGGGTGCAAGGCAGAAGTGGACAGGAATGGTTTAGCCAATAGAGGGGCAATGAATGCTCCCACACCAAAACAAAAATGTAATGTTTGCATGTAAGGCCCGCTGTTCTTGCCCCATATCTCCAAACAGTAAATATTTCCACCTGAAAACAAAGAAGAACATATTAGGCTTTCATATTTGGCTATTGATTTGTGAACGTACACCTTTCTAAGAAATGTCATTCCAAAGACTGTTCCCAAATTTACAGAGCTATATGACAACAACAAAAATGTGCTATGTTTGGCCTATAACCTCTATATATATATATACATATATATATAGTCTGTTATTAAAGGAATAATATTTACATTACAAAACTCCATGAATGGGATTTGAAATAAAAGAAATGTAGTGCTTCAAACCTTTACCTGTATCAAGAAATCCCATAGAAAGCCCCTGAAATGAGATCATTACTGCCAGGGCAATAAGAGTCTGACACCAGGGGGCAGCAGCAGTAGCAATGGCGGTTAAGAACAGTATGATACATAACAACAATTGCTGATCGAATCTGTCAAACATGAATCCCCCCAGGATGGAGCCCAGTAAATATCCCGCTGATCTGGCTGTGAAGATGTAGGCAATGTTCTGAGTGTTGGTGTGAACTCTCTCCATCAAGTCTATTAATGTAGGTCCAGGTATAGCAATACACAACCCCTATCAAAAAAGCAGATTATTATAATTATAAACACAAACTTATATAGTTAGTAATCATTTAAGGGTCTTACTTTCAAACACAATGTCCGATATAAAACATACCTTTACATACAGTATTTGTAAAACCAGAAGTGTATTAATTAGAAGTATGTAAATGCCATATAGTAATGTCCACGGCATTGTAGACCAGCAAGAAACACACAAGAAATGGTGACGTCACATTTGAGACATGTGTCATTACCTGTGAGGAACTTGTGAGGTTATTCAATCCCTGATAAGCCACTGTGTATAGCAATTGTTTACATTTGGACTGGCCGTATATTTGTCAATTAAGTTGCCGTTGTGCTTCATTTATCAGGCACATATTGCACTACAGCACTAGGTAGAGTTTCATTTAGTTAGAAACATTTTGATAGAGGAATGCCAGAACTTTCATAATCTTGTCAAGATTTTTATAATCTTGATAATGCAAAAAGTTTGACAACAAATGAAGTCTTTAAGAAGGTTTTCTTTAATAAACTTTAATGTTTGCCTCAAAGATTTTGTGTCAGCAGGCAGTAGGGATTAAGGCAATTTTCTCACCTGAACTGTGTGTTTGTTTGTTTGATTGATTGGTGTTTAACATCGTACTCAAGGGTATTTCAGTTATATGGAGATGGACACAAACACAGAACATGACAAACAAATCTGCTTCCCGTTACCCTTTAACTCTGCGAACACCAGGGCAACATAAAGCAACCTCTTTTCTCGCCTC
>JARFOD010017818.1:0-11117 GCA_031763545.1 Mopalia muscosa
GGGATTTGACTCCAGCCTGTGTGGCTCGAGTTCTTGGTATGATGACCAGAACTGCCCAAGAATCTAGGGTAAGACATTACTATACCTTCATTAGGAAGTATATACTTTAAGTTGGGACAAACTAATTTTGGGACAATCCACAGAAATAACTTGTAAGATCCCCTGTGGCAAAGCCTATTTCTCTGTCCCAACTGCTAGAAGTTAAAGGATATGTAGGGTTACCTTTTTTGGGACTATATGTGTTGTGCCTATCTGTTGTGGTGTCCTTAAATCATTCAACCTTTGCATTAAATTAAAATTTATATGTTTTCCATAACCCTACCTGACCCAAAATTCAAGGTGAAAAAAAAAAAGATATGAAAGCGTTTTTGTTTTAATTGCTGTTTTGGGGAAAAAAGGACATACTTTTGATGAGAAAAAAAACAACTACTCACCAACTACTCCCATAAGTTTAACAATAGATAGAATAAAAACCATAATCCCTACCTACCTACTTGTTGATATTCTTGCTACTGGAAACGTATGTTTTATTTTGGATGGCCTTACTGCTATTAGGGCCTTGGCTGTGGCTTAGTGGTAGCGTTTGCACGATTTTCGCTTTATGTCCATCTGTTGACCATCCAGTATATGAGTGTGTCATATGAAGTGGCTCCGGCAATCAGGGGGGGTTGGTTTTCACAAGGTTTCCTCTCAGTTTTCCATTGTAACTAGGCAAAGTACAGTGTGAAGTGGAAAATGCATCGTCATATAAGTGAAATACCCTTAAGTAGGACGTTACACCTTAATTAAACAAACAAACTTATTGCCAGTATCATAGAGGTTGGTTTTCTGAACCCTTTACAGTGCACACCTTCCTTGAGTGAAGTAACAACAAACACTCTACACAAACCAACCTGAAAAATAGTACATAACCTCTTTTCATATCCTACACCAATAATTGAAACCGGGGATACATGGCTGTTGTCTTAGAAACAAACTAGAAATTAAACATTGCTGATTGCTATTCTGTACTTGTGTTGTCAGTTTAAAAGTGAGGTGAACTTGTTTGGAGGAGGCATATGGAGTGATCAGAAAGACAAACCTGAGGCAGACGAGAGAGAAGGATGGAATGTGGAGATATTTGTACAGGTTGTTCAGGAGTTGGTAAGTTATACAATCCTCAAGAAGCCATCACAAATCTCACAAAGTATGACATATACTTACTACTTTCGTTTTCTAAACTACCTTAAATAGAATTAGCCATAATAACCTTGAATACATTTTGCTTCAGTGAGTAATTGATGAAAAGCTTAATTGTTAGTTTTGTTTTGGTTGTTTTTTACTCCTGATTTGAATAGTACTAAGGTATGAAAACTCCAGTTAAGTTTAATGTGTTCTTATCTTTCGTTTGTTAGTCTCCGCGTTTGAACTGGCGAGAAGTTGTGGCAGAGTTAGACAACCCTGAGTTCTTAGTGAGGGGAAGATCAGGCCTTAGAAAGCTGTTAAAGGGGTTGATGAAGGGGCTCAATGAAATCTTCCCCGTTGAACTCTTCTATAAACCATGGAAAAATACTGAGGGCCAGGTAGGTTATTTGCTACTGAAGCACGGATTAAACAAGTTCTAAACAGGTGCATGCCAAGTCAGTTCGTAGGTTTGCTTGATTTTATATTTCTTATTTGATAGACAATTATGAAAGCAAGTGGTTGATGATGGGCTAAGTGGTTAGCATGTGCTCTTACTAATCCTACTTTACCATTCACGGGATCGAGTCCATCTGTCAGCCAAACTTGATCAGAGGGCAGTCAGTTCTCGGAGTTAACAACTCCGGAGAAAAATAATGAATTCATTGGGATTCAACGTTTCTGTTTATTCATCAAACCATCAACAGGAGTAATTTTAATTAGAAATAGGTTTCTATTACAAATAGGTTAAGAAAATACTTTGGGCAGTTAAACGTTATAATAAACATAACATCTAAAGTAATTTAAATGAATTGTCAAACAACCATCTTATAATTACATATATTATCTGTGTGGTGGTAAAGATCCAAACATATGGGGATGGTTTCTTATCAAATGCACCTCAATATATAACACATCACATTTATATCGTAGCTGCTGTTAATCATGCCCTCTGGCTAAGGGCAGTTCTTTTGGAGAGCAATGCTGTCTTTACTTCACTGGAGGAAAACAAATTTTCTTGGTTGTGCTAGTGTCAGTTTTTGTTGGAATACACTGCCATCATATAAGTATCATATATCAATCAATAAATTTGTCAATTGGAATTATGAATAAGAAGCACCTGAATACCATCAAAATAATCTTGAACCTTATATTAACGCCAATCTATCTACCTTTCTATAAAATATTCAGCGGGCAATTGGAGGGAGCTTCATTTAGCCCTGGTGCTCTCAGGGCTAATGGGGAACAGGAAGCCGATATGTTTTTGGTGTCTGTATTGCGTCCTGTTGTCGTCCTGTATTTGACCCGTCCTCTCTTTGTTTGTTGCCAGTGGTGTCAAGGGTGGTTTCCTCCACCCATTGGGCTGGCACGTCATAATATAAGTGACATACCCTTGAGTAGGACGTTAAACCCCAATCAAACAAACAAACAAAACTAAAATATTCATTGTTATAAGAGGTGTCTTTTTCTCTCCTGTCTTTCAGTTGTCTTTCTTTGACTTCTCTCTCCATAACCCGGAGGTGTTCTGCCTGGCTGATTACCAGTATCACTCCGTGGTTATAGACATACTGAAGACACCCCCTGATGGAGATAAGGGAGTCGTGGCTGTGTGGTAAGTCACTCATTACAGATCAACCAACACGTCTTAACATTGAGTTGGGTTTTTTTTTTCAACTGCATTGAACATGTGAGTCTTCAGAGTTTCTAGCAAAATGAAAGTGACATAAATGTCAAAATTCTAATACAAAACACACATTATTATGACGTTCAAGACACACAAAAGCCGGGACCTACACCTTGTTAAAATAAGTTGTAAATCTGTCTATATGATCATCTCAGTTATTTTTGTTACTGCTGTCTTTTATTTGCTGAGCCAGTGGAGGTGGCTTAGTGGTAGCCGTAGAAAAATACATATTTCTTGAATATAATAAATATTCAAACTTTGTGATGATAGGTAATACATAAATAAGCTTAAAGGCAGCTCATCCATCCATTGTAACAGATTTGATCATCCTCTTGATGGGACACCCAATCTTGAATATTTAGACAAGGATCATAAATTTTTGGAGTTGTGTTAATGTTTGAAATCTGAATTTACAATAATCATGTCCTTGTGCTGGTAGGAAATCCCTGGATCTGGTCGAAGCTCTATTGAGACTTTCAGAACAACACTACCAGAGAGTCTACTACCTCTTACTGTCTCCTGTGAGAAACTGTCCGGATTTACTCCTCCTTGGACTTCTCCAAACAAGTGTAAGTATCATCTCTCGCTGTGGAATTGCAAGGTCTTAGCTAGTGGTTTTGTTGTGCTCTCCCAGCATAGGAGCAACACAACATTAATTGTGTGGGTAATATCTCACTGTGGATTTGCAGGAGATTGGTCAGAGCTATTAATTTTGTTGTGCTCTCCCAGCATAGGAGCAACACAACATTAATTGCTTGGGTAATGTCTCACTGTTCTTGCAGGAGATTAGTCGGAGCTATTAATTTTGTCGTCCTCTCCCAGCATAGGAGCAACACAACATTAATTGCTTGGGAAGCATCTCACTAAACATTTGCAGACTGTAATTCCGGCCCATATTTTGTGTTCTGTGTTAGTGTGTTATTATTCTTTGTCTACTGTGATTACTTGTATGTTTTCTTCACATAGTGTGTGTATCTGTATTTATATGTGAGAACTATCTTTGAGTGGGTTGTAGGACACCTAGCAACCAGCTAAACGAATCCTATTAATCAGCTTTTAAGGCCCTAAAAGGGTAGTTTGTTTAAAGAGTAGCAATGCTGTAATTTAGCACTGAAGGAAAATTAACTTTCCAACATTATTGAAACCCCTTACATATTGGTTGTGCTAGTGTCAATTATTGTTGGAATACACCTTCATTATATAAGTGAAATACCCTTAATCATACAAAAAACACCAGACAATCAATCAGTTTTTAAGAAACCTTTTTTTGCATAATTTGAGCATTTATTTTTTTCATGGAATGTAAATTTTTATAGAATGATAAGCACCTGTTTGTTCACTGTTTACTTCTGATTTGCAGCCTACCTGGAACACTATGAAACAGGACCTGATCTCTACTCTGATTCCACTGTTCCTGGGAAACCACCCTAACTCGGCAGCCGTCCTTCATTACGCCTGGCATTGTCAGGTAACATATCTCTCCTACTCATATCGTACGATGTTAAACACCAATCAAACAAACAAACAATCCTACTCATATCATATCTCAAGTAATATTGAATTAACACCTCCTATATCGCATACATCCTCTGGGGAATGGTACTTTATTATTTTGTATATTTATGCAATAGGCTTTTGAGCAATGTTATTTTTCCAACAAAGCATTAAAACTAAAATTATTACTACTTAAAGTACACTGGCAACCTATCATTGAAACATATTTGCACCCTCTGGTTAAGGGTAGTTCGTTTGAAGAGTGGCAATGCTGTCTTTACTTAGCACTGAAGACGAAACATGTCTTAAAAACATGTGACTAACAATTGAAATGTTGTTTTTGTTTTTTATATTTAATTTAGCGATAAAAATATATTTAAAAGCACAATTGAGCACAGCATTAAAAAACAATGAAACCAAGAGTCAATGACTGTTTTTGTGTTAACAGGGCAGCAGTACAATTCGCACTCTGATAATGCATGCCATGGCAGAATGGTATATGAGAGGAGAGCCACACGACCAGACCAGACTGGGCAGGATTCTTGATGTAGCTCAAGATTTAAAGGTTAGTTATTTTACTGTGGATTTTATAATAAATATGAAGTTAAAATGATCAAGGAGTGTTGCTATCACCGACAGCTTAGCTTGTGAACTGTTGGTGATGATCCTCACTGGAGGAAGATTAACTTTCCAACATTATGAAAACACTTCACATCTGGTTTTGCTAGTGTCAATAATTGTTACACCTACATCATGTAAGGGAAATACCCTTAAGCACGGCGCAAACCACCAATCAATTAATTATTGATGAACATCCTGTATAGGTGAGAGTACATAGAATTTAAGTCAGGCTTTGGCAGTGTTTTTTTGTTTTATTTTTTTCAATCCTTCCAGTTGGCTATCAACTATTTTTGTAAGGAAAAGTAAGAAGTGAACTTTCTGTTGTCATACAATAAACCCAAATAAACGCACTGAAATTCTCACAGGCGGCTGGTATTAACTTCGTGAGTCTGTGTGCTTTGTCAGCTAATGGGAATTAGATCAGGCATATTGCCTGGGTGAGGACTGTCTTTTTGCACTATAATCGTGTCACTGTTTATTCGGACCAGTGCTGTGTAAGGCAGCTTTCCTTTGGTTTTTCATTCATTTTGTTAATAACTATAAGCATAACATACAGCCTAAATGAAATAAACCAACTTTTAATAAATTACTAAACACAAATAAATTGTAAAATTTCAGGCATTGTCCATGCTGCTGAACGCCTCCCCTTTTGCCTTTGTAATTGATTTGGCATGTCTGGCTTCAAGGAGAGAGTATCTCAAATTGGACAAATGGTTAGGAGATAAGATCAGAGAACATGGGGTAAGTATAAATGATAAAACTATTAACATCAATGCACTATCAGATGCTGTGTCTTCACATAAGGTTTTCAGAGACATTTTGGTTGGGTAAAAAGTATGGGGGCCCAAAAACTATTCAAATCCCAAATTAATGTCTGCCTCTGGCTAAGGGCAGTGTCTTAAAGAGTAGCAATGCTACTTTTACTTAGCTTGAAGAAGATGAACTTTCCAACGTCATGGAAATGCTTCACATCTTGGTTGTGCTAGTGTCAATTATTGTTTAAATACACCACCGTCATATAAGTAAAATACCAATACAAATCAAGCTGAAAGGGGGTACTGAATCCTGATTATGGCCTGATGAATTTGGGATAGGCATTTGACAAATTTTGGAAATTTTTTTCTGAAATTTTTCTGGTTTTGTTATGTTGATGGCCAATACTGAGTAATGCAGTTTCTGTATGCATGGCTTGATAAACCCATAAAACGGCTTGTCTTTGAGAATTGAAATGATGAAACTATTCCCTGGTTTTTAAATAAATCACCGTCCATGTGTCATGTGAATATTATTTGTAAATAGAAGATATAATAAGTACTGTTTAAATACTTTACTGGATTTGCGTTTTTTTTTTATATGAGTGCATCACACAATGTGAAACTTAACCAGGGCTTTATGTGGAACCCATGTTCTGACGAAGCCTTTCAATTCATCTCATGTCTTATACATGCTGATTTTCAGAAGGTTTTCTCCTTCTACATTACCGCTACTTATCGTTTAGGTGTAGTTTTGGTTTGGATACCCAATAAAATAGGTCTTATCTTTTGTTCTCAATAGGAGCCGTTTATACAGGCATGTGCAACCTTTCTGAAGCGCAGGTGTCCACAGCTAGTGGGAAGCATGGTAAAGGAAGATCCCACACCCCAGTCCAAGAGTCAACAACTACCTATGGAGACCATCAACACCATGGTGGCATGCCTTCACACATGTGCTAATTCAGGGTAAGTTACATCCATTCAGTACAATAACATGGTAAAGATTGTCCTTGTTTACTCCACTGCAGAGACTTACAGTTCCATATGGTTCCACCATCAATACCAAAACCACCATTATATAAGTAAAATAATATTTATCATTCAAAATTAAGTTGGCCGTGGCTTAATGCAGGGGTTGATAGACATCCAAATATCAGAATTTTTAGTATCATACTGAATTTTTTTTCATTGTTTAATTCCTGAGGATAAATTTTTATCGTAAGAAATGGAGTCTGAATTGAGTTTTTTTTAAATGTGTCAAATGATGCCTCAAATTGAGTTTTCTTCTCCAGCTTAACTACATGTACCCATTTAGTGTAGTTAAATTTGACTTTTTCAACCCCTGCGTCATGGTTAGCATGGCTGCTTATGCTAATTCTACTCTGTCTAAAGCAAATACATTTTTTATAGCCATGTTTGTTTTGTTTGATTAATATTGCATTGCATTGTATGAAGACAAATTCTCCATTTTCCAACCTTCCTTGCCTTAATATATTAAATAACAAAAAAGTAAACCTCTACAAAGCAACCATGTTCTTCTTTCATGACTCCCTCATGAACTGTCCATTTCTCAATCTGCCTAACCTAAATACAGAGAGGAATCCTCCAAAAATCAGGCATGTGATTGCAGGATCCAACTGTTGTCCCATCCTCATATACTGGGTGTTCAACAAGGGGCTGTACCTTCCATCCAGCAAGCCCTTTATACCAATGAAAAGCCTATAGTAGTGTTTAAAACAGAAAGCTAGACAACTAATGAATTATTTGTTTCAAATGGTATGCTGGAATCAGATGTTCAGAATTATTAAAGTGATACACTTTATAGTTGTTACAAGAACTATAATTTAGAGTCAGAGCTTCATGCTGAGAAATATTGTTAGCCTCAGGTGAAAATTACAGATTTTTTTTAATGATAGCCTCTTAACCATGGTCCGTCTTCTTCTACATTTATATAAATATAAATCCACAATTTGCTTTATCTAGACAAATACCAATGGAGTTATCTGAAGCAATCCGTACCATGGTGAACAATGCCAACATGATACTGAACAAAGCAAGACAGGCTCCTCAGCCAGCCGTTGGTCCGAAACCAATTAACCCAGGCTTACCTCAGGCACTGCCATTACCAACAACACCAGTAAGTACTAACCTAAAACCATTGCAAGACCACAGACTACCTTAAATCGCCTCAAATTCCTCTGTAAAATTGCTGTTTTGGAAGCTTTTTTAAAAGGCTTGGAAATTGTGTCTGAGAGGCAGAAGAGGAATTTTTCAGTCAGAAAGCATTAAAATTTGATAGAAAACATAAACTTGTTCAGTTACATGCTATAACATTGTCACAAAAAGCTAAAATGCTAGGATTTGTCCTGGACAAAATTTGAGGTGATTTAGGGTAGCTTCATGTACAATCAATGGTGCATAGCAGCCCAGGATTTGAATCTGGTTTATTGAAAAGACACTTGAAGAGATACTGATCCTATAAAAAAGTTTCTAAGTTGACTGTTGATTGACAGTCTTTCCTTTTGAAACTAAGGAAAACGATAGATGTTTAAATAGAGCTGGAGATCAAACAAACAAACCAGCACATTTAAATGGTCACTTTATAGCAAAGTAAACTGAGCTGCATATAGAAAATATATCTTGAATTTTGAGGCAGTTCACAAATTTTTTTAATGTTTGTTTGTTGTCGCTTTGTTATGTCTGAAGTTTCATTAATTACCTTTTTCCAGTTAACAAGGCTGACAGTTATTGATAGTTGAACGATATAAACTTTTAGAATAGCCTGTTTGTTATTTCCTTTCTCCTTGTTGTAATGTGCCACACACACTTGAAATAATAAACAAAATTCCTGTTTTTTTGTCATAAAAATACTTACAGTAGTAAATTCTGTTTTTTAGGTAGATGTGAAGCAAGCAGATCCGATGCTGCAGTGGTCTACATGGCAGGCTGATAAGAAAAAGGTACAGAAAATCAAATCAAAACCAGAATTTGATTTCTGTGTTTGCTTACAAACAATCTAGTATACTCAAACTTACTTTCCACATAGTTATTTATGTAAAGATCATTATATTGCAAAAGAAGCAAATTAGAATGGATACCCGATTCCTGTTGAAATATGTATGATTATTTATAATTCTATGGACTATCTTAGAAGTATACATTTGTAGTATTTTGTTTTGTCTGATTCAATTGATAAACTCTACTGGTCCAAAGGTATCTGGAACAGTTCAGTACAACAAACAGCTTTTGTAGGAATGAAGTTTTACTACCTTTGACTATTGGTTATCTCCCCCTTATTGAATTCTCTCCCTTTAGTTGGATGGGTCTGGAATCCTAGGACCAGTAGGATTAGGAAGTGGAGGCAGTGTGTCATCATCGTTCCCTCAAGGACTGATGAACATTAACCCTGGTCCACCCTCACCACCTAAAGGATTCCCTGGTCTCCCCTCACAGGCCAGTTTTAATGCCATGCCGTCAATCACCAGCCAACTCCAAAGTAAGTTTTAAATAAATCATATGTACTTGATATTTTGACAAGTTATTTCTTTATATATATACTCATTGAATCTGTGGGAATTGTGGAAAACTGCTATAGTTGTATGGTTTCGTAATTATACAAGATCCTCGGCAATTTGTTCATCCAAGGTCTTTCAAAACCCTGTTCATTCACCTTTCTTCACTCTAAAATATACAACCAATTGCATTTTTCGAGAAAACTTATTTCAAAATGGGAATAATAATTTATTTCAGATCTAGGACTGGGACAATCAACATTACCTAGTTCAATGCCCTCAGTTATGCCTTCAGCGATGCAGCAGGCTCCTCGGAGTACAGTGACCTCCCTTGGAAGTCTCAGTGTGCAAACAGCTCTGAAAACCTTGCCTGCTGCTCCCGGTGCGGCTGGCAGGGCCACCAGACAAGGTATGTGACCCTCATTGTCTTGTCAATATCAACTCATCACTAGTTCTGTATGTTAATTTACAATGTCAAGTACTTTCATCTGATTTCTACTGGTCTTTGGCTACTATTGTCAGGCATAAGCATGCTCTGGTAGCTCCAAGATTCTCTCAGTCAAAGTCGACCTGGCACATGCTTTTGACATTAGTCTTCTAACAAAACCTCAATCAAACATACACTTAACAGCAAATGGCTGGTGTTCACCTCATTTCTGTTCCAATTTTAAGCATTCTTTATATCATGTCATCATTTTTAATTTTGGTCTAGCTGTGTTTCACAATTGTACGCTGCAGTAGTAGTTAGAATACAATAGCATTATATTTATCAGTTCAGTAATAAAAAAATTAAAAAATAAGAATTAAATATATTTGATTTCCTTTACACAGCTGGTAATAGTGGAGGGGATATG
This sequence comes from Mopalia muscosa, assembly GCA_031763545.1. NCBI lineage: Eukaryota > Metazoa > Mollusca > Polyplacophora > Chitonida > Mopaliidae > Mopalia > Mopalia muscosa. Next base: position 10,079 of record JARFOD010017818.1, read on the forward strand.
TCAAACTTCTTGCCAGAGATGAAACAACAGTTCAGCAAAGAAGTTGAGGACGAAGCCAATTCTTACTTCCAGAGGATATATAATCATCCCCCTCATCCTACTATGTCCACTGACGAGGTCTTAGACATGCTCAAACGCTTCAAAGACTCAGCAAATAAAAAAGAACGGGTAAGATTATTCTGTATGCAGGCTCTATAAAGCCTTGTAATAATGAGGAGATTATTTATATACATTCGTCCTTCATATACTCTGCCAACAAGAAAAGGATAGTAACATTGTTAATGACAAAGGATACTTTTATTATGCTGAGCATTCAAAGAAAATGGGTAAGATTTGCCCTGGTGCTTTTAGTGACCTGGTACAAAACTGACCAGACCGACCTGCTGGCTTAACATTACTGAAGCCAATTAATCCGAGGGAATGATTCCTTCACCCTGTCTGTTATCAGATCGTCTTATCACAAGAGCAATAACCTTAATTTTAAGCTGCAACCAATCAATCAATATATTAATGACATTCCTGAGAAATAAATTTGATATTGCAGGACATTCACTGTTGTATGCTGCGTAGTCTGTTGGAAGAGTTTCGATTCTTTCCACAATACCCTGAGAAGGAACTTCATACGACAGCTGTGTTGTTTGGGGGCATCATTGAACAAGGACTCGTCACGTGAGTAATATTAGTTATTGACATTTTTCGAAGGGTGTTCCGACTTTGGTGACCATCCTTCAAACTCGTACACCCTGAGCCTCAGGAGCTTAGGGCTTGCAGGACAGCCATAAAAGTCTGTACACCCCTTCGAAAAAAGTCTATTACAAATTTTTTTTATCCACCAAGCCACAGTATGTGTGATTTTATTCGCTTAGAAACCACAAGAAAATAGATTCTGCAGCAAAATGATCTAAGTTTGTCGTCTGAGTTATCTCCCCTGACAACTAGTGCTGCCTTGACAATGCAGCTTTCAGGTACATCGAAAAAGCCCATGACACTCCCAAAAAGAAACGCCAGCACAAAGACGTTTCTGATATTTTAGCATCAT
>JARFOD010017829.1:0-11117 GCA_031763545.1 Mopalia muscosa
TTTCTCGCCTCTTACGATCGACCAAGGAAGCCGAGGGAGTATTCTGCAGGGCCATGGCCCACCCGCTCCCTCACTGGGCCTATCGGATAAGCAACTACTGAACCATAATATGTGGTATGTTAAAGTATGCCGATGAACCGTTGCCATATTCCAGGTAATATCTTATTTGTAAAGAATTCTGTACTTGGCTGAAATCTGTTCATCTGTAAACTGTTAGCGTCCTCGTTTAACCGCAATCAAGATTTGTAGACGTCGGTATCCTTATTAGTTTACATCGGAGTAACAAGTCGAAGTCCTGTTGGCCGAACCGGTGCCATAATAGTGACGTCGAGGAAAGGGACCTATTTCTACTAAACGCTCAGTTTTCCGTTACAGTGAATAGGTTCTTGATATCATTACGCTCTTGGTAATTACACTTCCAAGAATTGTGTGTATTAGATAATCGATCGTGCTTCTACACACCTTTTCTTTATGCATTGTGAAGGAGATGGAACCCTTGACGTTAAGTTACTGCTGGTTGGTATGCAGTATACAGCAAAACCCCAAAATAGCACATCGTGTTTGGGATAATTCTTAACTATTGTATCGGGGGCCTTCTTGAGCATACTATAGTATGAAGAACTAGTATGCTAAAAAAAATAATAAACTTTATATATATAATACTAGAAATTGCTCAATAAAATAGTTTGTAAATTTTAACGACGGCACACAATTATTATGATGTATTATAATTATAACCGTGAAAATGTATTCATCCAGTAGTTTTCTGCTGATTTCATTCCACCAGATTTACTACATTCCAACCAAATGTTCACTCTGTGGATATTAACTGTGGTATTAACGAACTAATTGATTCCAAAACTCATTGGGGTTAGCGAGTTCTGTTTCAATAGGAATTTTACTATCAACAGGTTCAATATACCTTAGAATTAGAAAATTATTTAAGGAATTGCTCGATTTTCCCCCGATTAACCGACATCTGTCAAACTGCGTGTCGATGGTACCTCCTTCACCGTGAAAACGTGATAACTAATTACACGAAATGACCGCAGCATTAAAAAGGACATTGCTGACCGAAATGGCCAGCGTCTCGCTGGACCACACTGGTAACGTGTGTTCTGGGTTGAAGGATATAGGTGGTGCAGGTCTGAAACTGGAATCGATGTGAGACTTTTCCCTGATTAGCTGATATCTGTCAAAACTCGCATCAATAGAAACTCCTCCGCGGCCAGAAGGCATTCAGTACACGAGATGACCGGTAAGGACAGCGCTTATCAGAAACGCCAGGCACTGACTTGACCCACAAGACAGTTCTCGCTAGTGGACGAAAGTTAAACTTACATACTGACCTTTATCAAAATACATGACCATATGTAGACTTCCTTCCAATCACACTGCACACTTATTGCACACATTTTTTTTCGAGGTTTAATTGAAAAGAACTATCAAACGCGTCGTATGTGTCTCCTGCATCACATGACCAAGGTTTAGGGGTTGCTTTATGACTGGTCAGTCTATTACAACCAATCAATTTCGTATAGTATGGGGTTTGACAGATCTGAATCTTTGACAAGACAATACCAGAAGCTAGTTAGATCTAATTAATATCAGATTTTAATTAAACAAAATATATTTTGTTAAATTATTGCATGGTTCAGAGCACGGCATAGAACTCAAAGACAAATGCTAATTGTTTATCAATACTATTCTGTGTAAAGTGATGATAAACTGAATACATTTTTTTATTCTATCGAAAAGAGAAAAGAGAAATTGATTGAAAATACAAATAAAAAGCTTTTCCAAAAGCAAGCTGTGTTCATAACTTTTATTAACGTTTCATGTTTTGATGACCGAATTAATGTGGAATAATGACACTGTTTTTATATAATGCTTTCAGGGGAATGAGGGACAGAAGTCTCGCCGAGAATCTGCGCGATTTGGAGTTTTGGTGCCAGACTCGTTTTGAAGGCCTATCATTTAACATTAGAGTAAAACGATTCTCTCCATTTCCGTCGATTTAATAAACAAATAACACAAACAACTCACTTGAACTAATACCTAACTCGAAAAATAACATGGATTAAATCCAAATTATATATCCTTACTGGAGAAGAAAACTCTTCCGTTTTATATTTCTTTTTTATTGACAGATACTTCACAATACATAATATGTGTATTTGCGGTAATTGTTTCCTTACAAATCGCGCCGATAGCGTCTAACATGTGTTGATGTTGTTGCGGGCTGACTGATTTGATTTCGATAAGAGTGTTAAATAAAATAGGTTTTTAAAAAAATCTGAGGCGGACAAACTTTCTCAACAAACCTTCTTTATCGTAGAAATCAAATTAAATTACTACTTCTGCTTTTAGAAAGGCGAGACTAGCAAGCCGAAAATCTAGTCCAATATATTTTGCATGTAACCAAAACGAGGCTTGGCACCGGTAGTCGAACTCCTGCATGCTATTACCTAACGTTTGACTTTCTGTTTGTCTAATTTTTCTTAAGTTAACACCCCATTATGCTGCCACTTTGCAATTTATATTAACTTCGTCAATGGTGTGCCTTAACGGACGTATTTTCCGAATTGCCAAACAACCAATGCCCTATGCCAGGTCTGTAATGCCGAGGAATCATAAGGTTGTTTATTTTAATGTCGGAAATTAATCGCTCATAGATACAAGGTTTTAAGGAGCCCGGCCGATTCACACAGCCATCTAAGCTTTATTCGTTGGTATTTTTGTATTCTATAGAAAAATTCATTAAGAGAAGTTGATTGAAAGTGGATAGTTGCTCACAAGGCTAGGGATAGCTAGCACCACGGATAAGAGATACCATACAATATGGCATGACGTCATATTTTAGCAGATTAAGTTTAATTGCAGTTCCAGCAACTGACTCCTGCATGGTCGTCATGGTAATTAGGTTTTAGGTAAGCTTAGATTGTTTTGTAAAGCTGACCTTGTGATATTGTTCCACAAAACAAACTGTGTATTAAAAGTTGACCATAATTATAAGGACAGAAAGAACACCTTTTATATACTGGTCACTATAATTGACTTCTGCTAAGATCGTTTTGTGGAACCGGTCCCCAGAGTTTGTCAATAAATGTTAGTAAAAAAAAATTGAATATTGGACACCCAAAATACAATTGAAGATAACATTTTAAAGCCGTTGATGCATATATCTTGTAACGGTATGAATTATAACATTATTTCAATAAAAACACTAATCCACTTCAATGTATAGATATAATGCAAATCTGGGGAGAGTAAAAGTTTAAAACACTGAGTCATAATCATGAGAAATGTGTTGACTTAAACCTATGGCTATTAAAGAAATTTGCTGACTGGCACATGACTGGAAACAGAAACGTTCATGATGCGTAAATACCTGGATACCTCCATACAATACAAGACTCGTATATCAGTTAATTACATCGGTTTTCATTCAACATGACAAATTTAAAGAATCAGACAGCTTGATTCCTGGCATCATCTAAAATGTGAACTAAAATATAAACGGAGGTGGATTTTTTTTTGTAATGCTTATCCAATGTTAATGATAAATTAATTGATAAAAGTTAACAAATGATATAATATCGCTATTTATTTTCAGTAAGGTTTGTTTGATTTGTGCCTTTTACATTTGACATATACAGCTGATAATACCGACTAATTCTATTTTGGATATATTTATTAGTGATAAATGTATAATTTACTTATGTCCTTTGCTGCCAAAAATCAGTATAGCTGTTTCTTCGAAATAAAATACTAAGTGATTTGGTGTAAGGTGTTTCTGTTACAAATGTAGTATTGCTAGTTCAAATATTTAATTTAATGTAAAATATTTAGAAAAGTAGAAATTCTATTTCGATAATACACCTTTTCGTTTTATTACTCCCGATTTAATGTTGGACTATTGGTCTGTTATATTCATGCAAAATGGAGTCGCTCAATTAAACCGACTCCAGATTGTGATTTGGAAGGCAGGATGTATAGATATGTTTATACGTTGATTTGTTTGTTTGATTGTAGCATAACGTCATAGTCAACAAGTATGACGCTACACCCCAACAGGAACAAAGAAACAACGAAAAGTCCTTAGTATCCTACTTATTGTCTTTACGTTTCGTCTTGCAATTCAAAATGGTAACTTACACGGATCAAAAATGCGAAAAAAGAGAAAACACCAAAACATGTCAGTCCTTTATAATTTATGAATTTGCAAGTGATGCAGAAAAAAATCTGTTTAAATTGTTAACCGTGAGAGACAGGGAATATTTATTTCATCTTTCCTTAAATATATTACACTATCTATAGTTCAACCAATTACAGTTTAGCTACTAAAGTAAAAAGTAACAGAACAAATGTGGATATCCCTAATTAATATTTATTTGGTCCATTTATATTTCCTAAAATTTACTACAGCAGTTTTCGTAAAGAAACATCTTTAAAAACTTCAAGTAAAATTTGATAACTTACACCAGTTCGATTTATTTAGTCACGTGGGTCAGTTAAGAATGATATCCTGCATACTGATACTACACCGTTATTAAGATGCCCGTATGGTAATGATGTAAGATGGCATCTCATAATGGTAACACTTTTTTTTTTCTTGCAGAAGATTTCTTTTATTGATGTTAAATGCTAATTAGGTTAGGTTTCCAAGAGTTAATTGCTTGTAAAAATTGCGTAGTTTCAGAAATATCGATATCGAATCCCATGTTTACAACGGTTATCCGTTGGCTAAAATAGTCCGCGAGCTAGCTCTCTGGATAGTCAATAGAACGATTGAGTCGGCTGCTTTTATATCTCGAGTACTGTGCTATCTGGTTGGTGTGTGGATCTTCGCCGTTTTGTGGATAGTAACCGGGCTCTCGTCAGTTGAAGGCTGTAGTTCTTAAAACATACAGTTTGTTGTCCAAAGCAGTGAGCCCTCTGGCTAAGGGCAGTTCGTTTGTAGAGTAGCAATGCTGTCTCTACTAAGCACTGGAGGAAAATTAACTTTCCAATGGAAACGCTTCACATCTTGGTTGTGCTAGTGTCAATTATTGTTGAACTTCACCGCCGTCATATAAGTGAAATAACCTCAAGCACGGGGTAAAATACCAATCAATCAATCAATCAATCAACCAAAGTTGGGATAGAGTTCTCAAGAAGAAACTACTTTAACTTTAAATAGGGATAAAAGTTTACTGTGACGCGTATCTTTATCGCTGGTTAAGAGAAAATCAACTGCGATTACGTTAGCGTGCACATAGTCAATTTTATTTATCAACACATTTTTCATTCTTCTTCACTCTGCAAATAATTAGGAAGACCAGGTCAGTCTCAGAGCACGCAGAGGACATACATAAAACATGCAAAAGACACCCACAGAACACACGAGGGGCACACACAGAAACCACACATCTCTGTGACTTGCTTATAGAATGACAGCTTGGTCATAAATCAGGGCCATTTTGAATGTAGTGATTTTCGGTAAATTAACGTATATTGTGATTCGTCGCCATGCAATTTACACCTGTGTAAATACACAGAGAACATCCCATAATGTAATTCAGCTGTAGATCAATGCAATTCCTTTTTTAAAAAGATGATGACAAAGTTCAAAAGGTAGAGATGGTGTGGGTTTATCCCAAAATAAAATCGGCATTGAAAAGCTAAATGGTACTTGATGTTTACCAAATGAGAGAATGGGTCAAAATATTAGTTTCTAAACGTTACAAGCAAGATCAATAGGGTTTTTTTCTGGCTGTTTTTTTATAAAGCTGCACTGAGTTTCGAGCTACGACGTTACGACAACAGAGTAACTTCCCTTTGCGAACTAGGTTTTGCACTTTACGGCAGGGTAAGTCAATCATTTTAATATGGCGGTGTCATCTTCCCGAGGCAAGACTGATACCTTCTTATCTGACGTTTACACGCTTAATTAGGCCTACTGCCTGTCGGCTGTCAAACAGAGACCAAAGAGAAACAGAGAAAATGCATATATATTATTATTCATCATATTCCAGCCTTTCTTTGTAAATGAAAAAAACAATCGCTGATTTTTCCTTAGGCAGAGCGATATATGTCACATTGGCAACACGCACCCTTGCATTGCCGATCACTTGGAGTGTCGTAGAATTGTTGTTTGATAAGACATATGGCGCAATCGTGGCAATAGTCACTCTAAAATATAATGGATTTCACGTCCTATACGTGGAGACATAGACTCTTAGATATACCTGGGCCATCTTGTGTTTTGCACTTCTTTAATTTAGTTTGCAAACGTTGAAAAATTGCCTATCGACAAAAAATGGAATGCTAGAATTCGGGCAGAAACCATCCGGCTGTACACTGACAATGCACTGAATCACAATTTTCAAACTTAAAATTGAAGGACTTCTAATTGGTATTTTTGTGTAATTGTTTCAGTAAATGCAGGATAATAATGTGAATTTTCGTATTAACAAATTTAAAAAAAAATAGACAAATTTTGACCTCGAAGGGGCGTACCATCCTTAAGCAGTGTTGAAAATAAAGATTTTAATTTGTCTATATCTTGAACAATTATAATACTATATTTATAGTATAGACACGGTGTCCTTACTTACAATACTTAAAGTGGTACATGCGAGCCATTGATCAATAAGACACGAGTGTATACTTTTTCTTCCAAATGTAGCATAAAAGCTGTTTGTTTGGTTCCATTTGATTGATCGATTGTGGTTAAACATCGAACTAAATGATATTTGACATATATGTGGTCGGATTGATCATTTCTCACTCAACTGTGCATTTAAATTATGTGTAAACTGAGAGGAAATCTGGAATCTCTCTCTCCATCTGTTTGTAGTGTCTCTGTACAGCATTTGGTAATTGCCCTGTCCTGTCTTTGTTGCCAGCGGCCGTGGCGTAGTGGTTAGCGCGTCGGTCTACAGCTCCTACTTCGATGTACGGCTGACGGGTTCTAGTCCGTCTGTCGACCATCAGGTATATCTCACGCTGTGACTGGCAATCGGAGTGGTTTTTACGAGCTTTAAACCCACCACTGAGCCTACACGTCTTCATGTTAGTGCAACAACCGTAAGTACTGTGTATATAACTGCAAACTAACAAACAGGTAAACGATGGTAATGCCTGAGCTTTTATTTTATTGACCACTCGTTTGTTACTTATACAAAACAGTTGGCCCAACCGGCTTCCATACATCACCAATATGCATGTATATTTGCTATTCACAAAATCAAAGCAAGATTACAAAGGGATTTTTCTGCGCGTTTATCAGAAACTGAATGGGCCATTCAGTCTGTGTTCTGCTTGATATATTTTCATCAAAGAAAATCATTATATATTGGGTCGGTTTCATATGTCATTGCTTATGTTTGATATTGATTATTATTTACTCTACACAAATCGAATGTCCCTTGTTACTTAGATACTAAAATTCTCGGAGCTGTTGTTTGAAAACAATGTGGTAATACGATACTAATTAATGATTCTTTACGCACTCCTCGCTTCAGAATAAATAATTACCAAATATAATTATGATCCAGAATGTTCTTTGAGAGAGAAAAATATTCCTTATTGTGTGTTCTTGTTTTAGGGTCAGAGCAAAAGACCGGAATTCTTAGACAGTTCAAAAACTGACTAGATCACATTTGAGCGGAGGGGTATAACAAGATTTCCAGAGTTCATAACGTCCTTTGACTTTCTCAAAATCAGTTTACAGCCGAGCCCCATTTCCTTCTACCCCTGTAAAACGCACCTTTGCTTGAGTATGTAAAATGTCATGCTTGTCAATGTTAAAAAGAAAAGTCAACTTTTGTCAATGTTGAATATAGATAAAATGATGCACTTCAGCTTCGATGAGATATTCCATAGACCAATAATCGTCATTCAAATTTCGCTTATCTGCTGCACTTACACTCACCGTCCATCGTCCAAATTTTAGCCAATTACCTACCAGCTTTTTCGATACTGTGAATGAATTATATTTCCGGTGTGACGTCACGTAACCCCAATCCATTACGCAGACCTACGTCATTTACTTGATGCACCATTATGAACTGCTATTAAAATACACAGTTGCCTCCTCGTGTTAAAGATATTATTGTTAACCTTCGACTACCGGTACGTTATAAACTGATGGTCCATTAATAAAAGGAAAGAATGCTGCTACAAGATTGTTTGAATGCAAAATAAAAAATACCATCAAAGGAAGGTGGACTGTATGAAGTAGTTTATGATAAGATCTCCTTAATTTGTGGAAGACGGTTGCGATTGAAACGCCAGGAGCTTCCTGTTGCCCAAAAGCTACCGGAGCTAATCGGCAATATATAGTCGATTGGTAATTCCTTTTGTGTCTGTGTGTCTTGTGATTGTCTGGTCTTGTTTTCTGGCGTCCATGGTGGTTTCCTTCCCTCATATTTAGACTAACACGTAAACTCCTGTCACTGAAATAAAACTTACTACAGTGTAATCAATCAAATAAACTCACCTTTATTTGTATCATGTCTTCATTATTTCGAGAGAGGTAGGCCTACATCTTGCATTTAACGATATGAAGGATGTTTCGTGTCACATTGTTACTGTCTGCATAGCTTTACACATAATTATATGATTCCAATCAACGGTTTCTTGCAATTTTCTATAAGTTGTGGATTGTGTCTATAATTAATAGGCAGATGGGAAATAAATTTATGGGAACTTTAAAACATTTGTATACGGAATATTTGTAAATTTGACAAAGTTACCAGTCCTTCATAGAACGGCATTATCCTTTTCACTTTAACGAAACAATCGCGTTGTTCATCCAGTAAAGAAAAACTCCGGGCTGCAGTAAAATGAATATAGGTAAAACGGGCATCGTTTCTTGTGTTCAATTATGGCCACCCCTAAAATGTCAGCTACCAGTGGTCGTAGGAAGGTATAAATCTGTAACCCCCGGGTTATTTTATAAAATGAATAAACGATAAGTCGATGGCATATTTAAGTATATTTAATGATAACCTTCCAAGGGATATACGGGTTATTTCAGCCGGGAGTATTGCTTTAAAGAAGTATTTTTTGGAATATGTAGTGTGAGTCTACACTTGAGACTTTCCAGTTTTACAAAATGACTAGGTCATTAATACGAGGGTGTGTAAAATACCTCAGACGAGTACAAACATTTGTTTTAGTGTGCTTTATTTCTTGTTATTTGTTCATTTTGAGGAAGTATACATCACCAAGTCCCTTTCCTGTATGTATCATGGTATTATGTTGGTAGACCTAGCGAGAACGGCTACAGGCGTCTGTGCATCTTCAAAGACAGAATCGGATTAAGCCGAATTAATATGAAAAATAAAGATATAGCTTGAAACATGACCATTTTCTTATCGACTCAACAGTCATATGAATGGAGGAAATTTGTCTCTTTGTGAGAATCAATCTAATTTACATCCAGATCATCAAAGCATGACATGATCAGAAAAATCAAGCTATATGTTTATTCCTTTATACAGTGATTAAAAAAACATACTGCTCATCTTCAGCGATGGATTTCTCAATAATTAACTTTGAGAGTCCACGGCAAAGAAAGAACAAGAGAATCAATGGAGAGAATAAATTTCATTGAAGTCTTCGAATATCTCTACACATCGCTACTTAAATATATGAAGGCCATCGTTCGTGTAATTTCGCAGGCTTTGGAGCGGTTAGCGACTGGCGGTTTCAGACTGAGTTGTAAATTCAGTTAAAGTGACAGATTCGATCGAATGTTAGATTGTTTGATTAGGGTTTAACGTCGTACTCAAGGGTGCTTCGAATAAATGACGATTCAAACTTCCGTAATTCACAAGCAGCGTTTGGTTAACTTTATTTAAGACAACTTTTTTTTCGAAGATAGTCCTCAGCTTCCTTTTTAGTATATTTTTTCTTGCTTAAGAAGAATGATTTCCAGTATTTTCGGATAACACTTTCTTAGTTAGAACATTTACCTGTTCAGAAAATTGTGTAGGTTGAAACCTGTTTGGGAATCGAACCCACGACCCTCAGAATTAGGCACCAAATCGCCAGCAGTAAATGCCGGCCACCTAGACCACTCGGCAACCGGACCTTCTACAAAATAGAAGATTAGTCAGCTGGAGTGTAGATAGCGGACATTCACTACCTCTCTGATAGGAGAATGCCAAACTGTGTCGGTTCGATTCCCTAACGGGGTTTCAATCTGCAAACTTGAATCTCTTCACACTAAGAAAGTGTTATCCCCAAAATAATGAAAATATGGAAAAAATAATGAAAATGTCCCAATTCCCCCAAAAGAGCACTAAATTCTACTTAAATGGTCATTAGTTAAATAGTGCGGAATACTAACTTTATGACAACCTTAGAAAATTGAATTTGTTTGAAATGCAAATCCTGGTGTCTGCATGTAAGTTTTAGTGACGAATACGTCCTGTAATTTTCCTGTGTTGTCTTTGTTTGTTGCCAGGCCTGCAGCCGTGGCTTAATGGTAACTTGTGCGCTTAAATCCTACTTCAATTTACCATTCACGGGATGGAGTCTGTCGACCATCAGATCTATCAGTGAGTCACACAATGTGGCTCAGGAAATTTGGGGGTGGTTTTAAACCCCAATCAAACAAACAAACATCTAACAAATTAATTGTTGCCAGTGCTGCTGAGGGTTTGTTTTTTCTCCTTATTGGGCTGGTGCATGGCCATGTGAGTGAATTAACTTTAAGTACAGCATTAAAGCATTATCAAACAAACAAAAGGAAAAACAATTGAATTTGTCATTTAATCCTGTACATAAATAATGCTTTTGATATTGAAGTCAATGAAAGGAAACTTCCTGTTGCCAAGCTGATCTGAGCTCACTTGTTCAAAGCACTATTAATGAACAAGACATATCTCAGCTTACTGGTTTAAACTAAGTGACTAATATACATATTAGCAACACGGCCCTGGAGACCAAGAGTCTCCATGAAGCTAATGTATTTGTTGTCTTTTTTCTATTGCTATTGACTTTCTAGACTTGAGTGAAGTGACAGAGTGTGATTTTTTCGCCTAAGGGCCCCGTGAGGGAGCGGGTGGGCCATGGCCCTGCAGAATACTCCCTCGGCTTCCTCGGTCGATTGTAAGAGGCGA
>JARFOD010017840.1:0-11116 GCA_031763545.1 Mopalia muscosa
AAAAGGCTGTGTACAGTGTGAAGTGGACAATCCGTTGTCATATAAGTGAAATACCCTTGAGTACGAGGTTAAACACCAATCAAACAAACAAACAAATGCATTATGATTGTCAATCTGTATGTTGCTGTTTACTCCTTGGACATGCACGCCAATGTCATTGGGAAATATAACAGTATACTCTTGAGTATGACGTTGAACTTCAATCAATGCAAATGGTTAAGGTGGTTTTCAGAAGCATCCTTCTCATTTTTCCACAAGAACACCTGCATACCTTTGAGTATCAATCAAACAATCAAATCAATTGTTTGTATGCATCACCTTTTGCCTATGTTTGTCCGGGTTATGTGTAATCTCTCCAATGATTTTAAGTTGAATTAAACTCATTGTGACACTGTCTTCAGGTCTACTGTCATTCTAAAATCAAATCGATTCTACTTCTTACGTCCAGACAATGACTCTAAGATACACCCGGGCCATCTTATTTTGCACTTTTTTTATTTGCTGGGGTGTGGCATAGGTAGCCCCATATATTGGTGGAAATTAATGCGTGATGGCCTGGCATAGCCTACGAAAGTTGTCTGAGTCTCGTGCACTATAGAAACTCTATTGAGAAAACGATTGATCTACTGTAGTCAATATCTTACATGTGATAATATTGTCTAGCACTGGCTATGATGTAAATTTTTGTACACCTGGGTCTCTCTACAAAAATCATAACTGAGAAAGAATAAAAATGTTTTGTAACAGGTGACAGGTTTGTAATGTGGTCAGCTCCCCCTAAAAAAAAAACATTACTACTTTCTAAACTGACTAAACTTAGCAATGGAACTGTTTGCATGCACTTGTACCACTGGGCAGCACGCAGTTGATTGGAAATTTTACGAAAGCTGGAGGACACCTAAACCTGATGTGATGGTACGTCTGGGCTGTAACTGTGGACACTTTTTGTATTGTACCAATGTTTAGCACCTTTATTTGCCTTGTATCCACTCATTGTTTGGTGCCAGTTTTTGAGACTTAACTAAAACCAAATGACAGAAATAACATTTATCTTTTAGGAAGAAAATTTGTAATGATGGATATTTGTTGAGATAATCAGAATTTAGCACCAATATTTAAAGTAGTTGTGATTCATTATTGTCTGTTTTGACAATACATGTTTACAGAAATGTAAAGTGATCAGTTTTGGTCAGGCCCACAGTAGCAAGTCACTTTAATAATCAATTCAAAGTAATCGAAGTGCTTGACTAAAAAACATTTCTGTGTGCAAGCTGGAGAGTGAAACTAGTACAGGTATCTGTGATATTGTAAGTTTTCAGAATGTAAGGTGTGTTCTCTCCTCCTGAGCCAGGGGGAGGTGTCAAAGCCTATCTCTAATCTACCCTATCAGTGGTGTGTGTACCTAGCCCTGGGGGAGCCTACCACATTCTTATCCCTTAACCTTTCCACCTAGCCTGTTACCAAGAGAACATGTTACTACTGGGGAATGATAGTGCCTAGGAGAAAGGTTGTGTACTGGCCAGTCTATAAACATATAAACAGAGGACTGGTCAGTACCATACTCTTTCAAAAAATAGTTGACACTTTTACACTTCCATATTTCTAAGTAAACATATTTACATTCTTACCTGGAGAGAAATTGGGCATATATAAACTGGCTGTATGTACATGAGATGTACATGAGATTTAATAAGAGAAATCAAATGAGAAGTCACTAATAGGGAAAACTCATTTCGTAACCATCGAGCACCATCTAGGTTTTCAATGCATTCTGCAACTTTGGATAAACCCTTGCCATCATGTTCTTTCTAGGAACTCGTGTAGCGGAACTCTGGGCTTCGACACAATAACAGAAAAATACAGGATCTTAAAAATTAGTAATATGGGTAAAAACAATTGATTTTTTTTATATTAACAAATAAGTAAATTTATAGTACCTTTAAAAAGAATTGCATTGTTCTATAGTTATATGTCATCATTACCTAATACCAATGCTTAATATGTAGTTGTAAATTTTACACACCATATATTATATTGCTGCTATCACTATTGTGGCTTAGTGGTTGCCGAGTGCGCTTTCTGGGCCAACTTCGATGTACCCTTCACAGGTTGGAATTCTTTGGGTATATGAGTCAGTCACAAGATGTGGCTTCGACAATCGCAGGGGGTAGTTTTTACGAGGCTTTCTCTCGGTTTTCCATCGTTATTAGGCAAGGAGCAATGTGAGGTGGACAATCCATCATCATATAAGTGAAATACCCGTGAGTAACTAACTCCTAAATGACATACTTGACCTTTTTTAAAAGGCAAAACAATTAAGAATTGAATTTGGTTCAATTGATTTTATGAGGTAGAGAAAACTAAACAACGTTTGTCAAGATTAAAACTCAGATCATCATAGTAAACTGTTGATGAATATTTGAAGTGAGAAAGGTTGGCAGTAGATGCAGTTTACTCAGACCTTGGTGTTTCTGTTTTTGGCTTGTATTGGTTAACCACTGTTTGAGTTTTGTGAACTCATGGTTGGTTGGTTGGTTGGTTATAGGATTTGTGGCGTTTTTCCATCCTTTTGGATGATTCCCGCCAATTGTGAGCTCATGTGTAAAGGTAATCACCTGGATTCATACAAAAAGTGTAAAGGTAATAATTGTTTAGTTGTTTATTAGGTTTTGCAGATGTAGTAGTTAATAATTAGAATTTCTATTGTGTCCATTACTAGTATGTATGTCCTGGCTGTTATTCAGTGATTATCTTCTCAGACTGCTAATCATCATTTGACGCAATGCACAAAAAATGATGACCCGTTGTCATTTTGGTGAAATATTCTTGAGTTCACCAATCAAAGTTATTAAAGTGTTAGTGAAAACTTGTTTGCTAGTCACTCAGTGCAAAAAGTAGTTTCATCTTAAATTGCTTTTCCATAAAATACATATTAGATGAGAAAAGCAGAAACATGACCACTCATATATATTATTAGAAAATATTCTCCAAAAAGCAAGGTGGCTGTATTTATAAAATGCACATATGTTTTTTCATAAGGAAGATGAGAAAAAAGTTATTTGGGAAATGGGAACAAAATTATTGTAGAATTTTGGGCAAGTAAAATTAGTAAAATTTATATTTGAACTTTTCCCAGTCTTTAATCGCGGTGTGTAATGCCCTTCTTAAGAACAAACTCTATTTCCCATCAGTGTGAATAAATATTTGAACGTTCCACCCCTGATAATTAAGTGAAATATGTAATAATGAAAATGTTGAAATATTAGAGTATCATTTATAGTAGGAATCCAGCTGAGAGGAGTTGTCTGGTATACCTGGTTTCTTCAAGGCTTGAGATACACCACTACCTCTCTAAATATATACACCAGTACACACTGTACAGCTGCTACTAAACATCCATTTGTTTGTCTGCAGGCCTGTATGTCAAAGGTCCATCCTAAATCTACTTGAAATAAAAGATTGTTTTTGTCAAATTAGAACTGCTGCAGGAAATGATACAGCCATGTTGGATTTGATATGGTCAGTTTGGCGTTTGGTGATAGTTTTAGCCTATCTGATATCTCTGTAAGAGATTGGTATATAGATGCAAGTAAAAACAAAAATAGAGTTTGTAATTAAATGAGATTAAACCAGCAATATTTGAGTCTTTCCCAAATGAAAACACTACAGACTGTTCCTGATATATATGTGTGTGCACAGCAGTTTAGAAGCCAGCTTTTCACTCAGAATTTGAAAATTGACATTTGCAAAAGTTGCCATTCCATTTCTTATCTTTATTGAAATAATTGTGTATGATATGATAAAGAATGGATTTACGAGTTATTGCATAATTCCAGATTTCTTGGCATGGATTTTTCTGAAACATAAAAATACAACATTAGAATAATGTGCCAGCTCCAATGAAAAAAAACACATGGTGGTATCACTGTTCCAGAACACTTAAGTTACTGTCACAGAGAGGTGAGGGGTTAAGTGTACAGTTCCCTTCATCAAAACTATATTGGCATTGGCTTTAAATACAGAAATTCTTGATAATAATTGTATACTTCTGATTTCTACCTCTTGTTAGCAGGTGGTTGGATGGAGCTTTGTGTTGCTATGGTACAACAGGAGACTGATCAGTTTGTCATGTCTTTAGATCGTGCCTTATGATTGTCATGTCTTGTCTTTATTTGTTGCCTGTTGCCTTGAGGGTGGTTTCCTTCATTCATTGGGCTGGCAAGCTAGGTATGGCGTTGAACCCCAATCAAACAAACAAGCATTGTATTTTGTTTTAGGATAGCAGGAACAGAATTTTCTATTATTTCCATGTGCTTAGGAAAATTGTAGTCATTTGGAAACAGAATAACATATTAACCAAAAATCAAGAAATACATTGATATTATTTTCCTTAACCACCTTTAGTTTAATATTGATGACCTTGAATATAATTTAAAATATAGTTTATTTGCAATGGTCACTGACAGACTCCTGGATGATTAGTGATGCTGCATTAAGCTTAATGTGGTCAAGAGGGATGGCCGGATGGGGTAGTCTAATATTAACCAGTTGGGGTCAGCTAGAATTTGATATTGACCATCTGCCTCTCAGTATATATATAGATGAACCTCTGTATTTTAAAACATGGTTCTGCTGACCAGACTTGTTAATTTCTGGAATTCCTTACTAATTGGGCTTCCAGGATTAAATTAGAGTATGATATTTAGCTGAGCATTCAGTGGAAGATCATCTCTCCTGTCTACTGTGTGCACATTCTAAAATAAAATCAATTCTACTTCCTACGAGACATTGACTCTAAGAGACACCCAGGCCATCTTGGTTTGCACTTCTTTTATTGTGCTGGGCTGTGGCATTGGTCGCCCCAAAAATTGGCGGAAATTAATACACGATGGCCTGGTATAGCCTACGAGAGTTGTCTTAGTCTCGTCCACTATAGAAACTCCCGCGAGAATACGATTGCTGTGTGCAAGATTAAAAATGTTATAATATAAATATGGAGGTATTTTGTTGTGTTTTGGAAAAGTTTTAATGTTAACAATGGCAATTGTTTTTAAACATGACTAATATTACTTAAAAAGATATAGTTTGAACTTAATTTGTGGATGCAGAAATGCCTTGTTATGTAATATAAAGTCCATGTACCATTAAATCAGGTTAAACTTTTCTCTGTAAAATTACTCCTTTGGAGGACATCTAAAGCAATTAGATATTGTCTGGAAAGCAGAGGTCACATTTTTAAGTTAAAACACAACCAGATTCATTAGAGAACAAAATGTGTTTGTTTAGATGCCATCAAGTCTTCTTATCTAACAAAAGGTAACAATTATTTATAGAAGAAACTGTAGGTGATTTACAGTTATACACCAGAGATTAATTAATACATCACAATTGTATATATATATCACTTTTCTTAAACAGAATTAAAAGCACTGAATAAGCATAGCATGGAAATGAATATACCTTTGATGTAAATTTCTAATAAACACTTATTTTATTCTTTAAAACCGCTTTAATTGGCATTAAATTACATGTACATATATACATTAGCAATATGCTTACTCAGATTTACACTATGTATTATACATATTTAAGTTTGCAGTATACTTCTTACAAAGTTAGTATGAGAATGTTACACAGAATACAGCTAGATGTAGGTGCAATTCTACGAGGTTAACAGTTACTTATGCAATGGTGGCTGCCTGGTTTACGATGATATTTGAGATAGTGTTAGTGCATTATGCCAAAGGGTTGTGTATGGTGGGAAAATACTTAGAAGTTTTGGTGTAGAGATATTCTTCACATTCCTTATTTCAAGAGTTGAAGATGCTTCTAAAAGCTGCTCTCACCCAAACAGATGCACAGTGACCAAATTTAGATTCCTCAGCTATGTAACCTTGAAGCTGCAGGATTTCACTAGCTTGCCGACTTACAGTTCCCTTGCGACACCAACAACTGCAAAAACTGCATGGTGTCAATTTCACAGAAGTTATATCTGGCTCCGATCAAATCTATCTGTCAAAAGTGAAAGATTTGAGATGCCAGTGTTGCAGATCTACAGCTATAGGTGTATGTGTGTGCCTATAATAGCTCAGTTGTTAATTCACACTTGACATGTATATTCCTTTCTGCTGCAAGTATAGCTTCCTGAAAACTACGCATTCCATATTATATAACTTTGTTTTACCGCCCACATGCGTTGTAATCACTATATCTGAACTGGTTTTGCTTTAAACTTTTTACTGTCACACATGTACATATAAGCTATATGTAAAGAACATGAAGATGATTCACAATACCATTATGATTTGAGTCAGAATTTAAAATGGTAGGCAGATCATGGCAAACAACATCAAAAAGACGTTTTCCATGATGATTTTTGTTATAATTTAATTAAAAAACCTGGTAGTAGAGGATATGTATGGATGTTTGCTTGCTCTGCAATAGGAGTGCCATTTTGTACAGCTCTTAAAAGTTTTTAGCCAATTAAAAAGCGCGTACTGGTCAGCTGATTAGTTTCAGGTGACATCAAAGACGGAAAAGCTGACAGCCAGATCATACATGCAAGAATAAAAAGCCAACTTTTTTTGCCTTGTTGCCTTGGATCGTTTGATAGTTTTATATCAGAGGAAATTATCTAATTGGATATAACTCAGAAATGATATGCCTTACCACCAGATGACATCACTTAATGCCTGAGATGGCTATGCTGTGAACCGTTTAATCCATCTTTTAAAGAAATGTCAATATGGTTGGTTCCCTGATGTGGAATCTTAAATACAAAACCAAAACCTTTAGCTGACGATTGCTTTAAATATGTAACACAATTGTTTGTTTTTTTAATGGGAGGGGCAGGGGAGGGCGTTGAGGATTCCTTTAGTTTTTTATCGGTAGAAAAGTAAAGCATACTATTAAACTGTGGACAATCCGCCAGCATATAAGTGAATACCCTTTATTATGACATGAAACCTGAATCAAATAAACAAACCGTACTCCAGGGCAGAGTTAGATTATCATTAATGATCAAACTAAAAATACATTATAATTGATATATTGTCTGTTTAAAATAATCACAATTTCACATTTATATCAATTGCTAGATAATACATCTATCTCTAATTCAAGTGACTGGATTCAATATTTTAATCTCTGTAATGGCTGTTCTTTACTTTGGTATATATACATGTAGCCTCTTTTATACTTGATGTGATTTAAATATTTTTCACACCAAGTTGTCTGGTAAACTCTAACTGTAAATTGTAAAATGCAATAGGTCCTTCCTACTTAAAGTTACAGGTGGTATCACTGTTGATTAAAAAAAGAGTCTGTATTTTATATTAGATTTTTCTTTTCATTTCATTGTTTCTTCTCTTCAAACCTTAATTAGCATTCATACATGTATGAAAGATGAAATATGTTGTTTGCATATATATTGTCTAAATGTCACTGTTTTTGTATTTGAAGTCTAATTTGCCTTATTTTCTGAATATTCAAGTATTTGATTTGATTTGATTCTTTTATTCATCAAAGAAATTTATAATTAATTTAACTACTTGTAAACAATCGGTTGATAGGAATAAAGAGCAGACTTGTTTTATCTCAAACTATTATTGTTAATATGCTATGTATGGTCGGATTAACCAAATTTCTCCAGCACTCAGTGTGGAGTCAAACCTCATTTAAAAACAAATTTCCATGAATTATTTTTTTCTTATTCATTGTTTTAATGATAACAGTTGATTTTTTTTTTATCTTCCAGAACTTTTGTTATTGTGGAAGCTGAAAATTTTAACTTACCAAGCTAAGGAAAGACCACTCCAGTAGATGTGAGGCCATCCAAACTTTCAGGTCAGTTATCTCCACTTGATTTATCGTCCAATTGTTACAGTCATCATGGATTTGTCAGTGTGAAGTGGACAATTCGTCATCATATAAGTGACATACCCTTGAGTACAATATTAAACCCCAATCAAACAAACTTAACCGGTAGAAATAATATAGATATTAATAAGGATTTCAAACATGTTACTGTCAAGAATGCCCAATAGTAACTTTATAAGAGTGAAATTACTATTAGAATTTCCACTGACGAGCTTAACATAATAGAGTAAGGTGACTACTCCAAAGAAGGAGGAAAAATTCAAATTGACTCAATATTTCGGTTTATTATCAAACCATCATCAGGAGTATGGTTGATGATGGTTTGATAATAAACCGAAATATTGAGTCAATATGAATTTTTCGTCTTTCTTTGGGGTAGTCACCTTACTCTGTTATGAAATTACTATAGCACCTAATCAATTGATTTATTAAGAAGAATAGCCTTGAACTAAACAATGGGTGATATTTCTATTGCCTTGTTTTGTGTTTCCTTTAATACATATGTTACTAGGTTTACCACTGAACTACACATCAACACATGCCAAGAAGTCCTACAGTGGTGAACTTAGTCTGTTGGTATAATCCCAATAATCTCTCACATCTTGCCAATGACTGCAATTTACCCACTGAGAAAACTAATTTTTACTAATAGTGTACTCAAATTTAAGTATTTGTAGTTGGAATTCCAAAGCAATTTTTTTCTGTTTTATAAGCTGTGAATGTAACTTTGAATTAAATTAAAAATTGAATAAAGATAAAAAAAAAAAAATGTCTATATTTAGCCCAAGGGGTTCACCAGCAAGACGTCAGACGGTCAAACCCTAATCAAACTAACATATGTGACAATATTTTCTTTTGTGGCTCTTCAGCATGGGTAACTTTATGCACCAATTAAATGTAACCCTCATTTTTTAAACCGTGTGTGATAAGAGATAGGTACTATGAAAAACTATATTTATGTGTAATTTAATAAGTATGCATGTACTGAAACAACCACATGTAATATACATATATATGTACTCTTAAAAAAGTTCACAAAGGCTAAGTTAATAAATGAGAAGATAGCTAACATTATTAAAGAATACATTCATTATCAGTGATTATTTCTTGGCAAGCTGCTGATAGAGAGTATAGGAATGTTGGTCTAGTTACATGTAACCAGGGAAGTCTGTTTTCAACTGACAATGATAATGTGATAAAAGTTTATTTATGTGATGCGCAACAGTTACATCTGTGCGAACTGGTACTGTATTACCCGGAGATGAAATGAAAGAAACAGACTGGGAAAATGCTAGCGTAGTTCCCTGCTGTGCTTATGACGATAACAACAAATGAGGGACCTACCTCGTGCAGTGTATCAGAGCCAATACGCAACATGTGCACCATATACTTAGACTGTCATTTTCCCGTGGCCTTTATCTCTCTCTTATTCTTCTAGACCACACACCTCACTATGATTTGTCTGTTGTGGGAGTCAATATAATTCTTATCTAGTGATATGGAAGCTTATTTTTTTGTGTTAACATTAGCTTATAAATTTGCACTTATTGATTTCAAAAATCTAAATTTTTATGTCCTGGAATCTATATGTTTGGTATTTAGGACTTTTTGACAAATTATCCCTCAAAGGATAAACCTTCTTTAGTTATTGGGTTTATCTTGAATATAATGGAATTAGTATTTAAGTCCTTATTTTGATGTAATTAAGCAATCAGACTTTGTCATGCATCTAGTGAAGTGAAATAACATCTACTTTATGAAAGGTAATTAACTGTAAATTCATCAAAATCTTTGAATAGCAGAAAAAAGATTTTATCATTTTACGAACGGAAACTACACAGTAGTGTTTCCGGGACTGTGTCCGACACTCAGTGGTTATCAATTTGCTACGAATACTGGTATCCGTCTATGTATTCTACGAGACAAAGTCTACCAGTGGACCTCATGCCTTCTACAAGATTTCCTCTTTCCAATAAAATAAGTATGGTTGAGTAAGAGGTGAACAAAATGTTGTCATATTAGTGAATTATGTTGATTTTAATTTAACTTCTCAACAACCATACTTCTGGACGGAAGCTGCTAAACAGCTGCTTTCTTTGAACAAGGTTTTTACAAAGAGATAAATAAAAATCCTTTGATGTTAATGTCAAGGTTCATCAATCATTTTGTAATAGAAACCAAAATGTGATTAACGCTATCTTGGCTTTGATAAGCTTCTTTTTTTTTTTACATTTTCTACTTCAATATTTTTTATGATTGTATGCATACATAGGTAATTTGAAAAGCTTTCCCCTATCATCAAGGCCTCATAACTTAAACCAGTAAAACTTAAAGTTAGTGTAACTTAAACCAGTAACGGTGTGACCTGAAGTCTATCAAGCAGAAGTATGAAAGCAGCCATTAACCAGTCTTAATGGCATTGTGACTAGGCCAGCGCTGATTGTTGAAAAAATGTCCTCCAACCTGAATTGGATATGGAATCATGGGTAAATCATGCTAAAGCTATTTATATTGCTTGGCAAAGGTTATATTTTACATATAAGGCTTCAGTAGATTCTGACATTCAAACTGCCCGAAATGAACGAAATCCCCAATTTCTTGCGCAATGAGTCATATGGCACTACGAAATTCCTCTGAAAGTCACATGCTGTTGAGTAATGGCTGCTTTCATACTTCTACTTGATAGACTTCTGGTATAACTTGAATAAACTTTAACCAGTAAAGTTATAATGTAGCATAACTTAACCCAGCAACATTATAACTTAGCATAACTTAAGCCCTTAAGCCCTCTGGCTGATGGCAGTTTGAAGAGAAGCAATGCTGGCTTAACTTAGCACTGGAAGAAAAAAAGCTTTCCAACATTATGGAAATGCTTGACATCTTGGTTGTGCTAGTGTCAATTATTGTTGGAATACACTGCCATCATGTAATTGAAATACCCTTAAGCACAACGTAAAACATTAAATCAATCAATCTTAGACCAGTAAGGTTATAACTTAGTGTAACTCAAACCAGTAAGATATTTCCTTAGTATAACTTAAACCAGTAAGGCATTAACTTAACATTACTGGAACCAGTAAGGTATTAACTTAGCATTACAAAAACCAGTAAGGTATTTACTAAGTATTACTTAAACCAGTAAGGTATTAACTTAGCATTACTTAAAGGGGAAGACCACCCAAAAACCATATTCTATAAATAAGTAAAACTTTTTGTGTGTAATACAGTACATTAATTT
>JARFOD010017851.1:0-11115 GCA_031763545.1 Mopalia muscosa
CTTCACATTAATACCAAATACTCCACCAAAAACAAATATTTTCAGGACCACAACAAATAAAACAAGACAACATACTCATTTTTTAAAGAACTATATTCGAGGCTGACAAAACGCAAGTAAATAATGGTGGCGATAGCTGGCTTAACATAAAGGGAACACCCTGACATAATTATAGGCCTATAAATATAAATTCCTTGACGTCATTCCATGCTACGCTCTGACGAATACCGTTTGTTAGCCAGTCTGTATATGCTGACGTATTTTTAATTTGAGTAGAGTAGGGATTTAGCCTTCTTTAAATTTTATTTTTTGGTATTTTATTTGGTTATTTACAACGAGAAACGATGAATGTAGGCCTATACCTATCAATTCCTTGACGTCATCCCATGCTACGCTCTGACGAATGTATATACCGTTTGTTAGCCAGTCTATATATGCTGACGTCGGTTTGTCGCTGCTCCACGAAAACAACGCGAGCGAGCCTGGTGAAAAACTGCTTCCGCAAATCACGGCCTGTAATTAGGAGACGCCCTTAATTGGTTCCGATGATGCTTGTACTCCCCAAGGCTGTAATTTTCTGTTTTCCATCCCAGCCTACTCTATATCTTAATGTTAAGGACCACCACTGGAAAAAGTTCACGGTGAATACAAATTTCCACAGAATAATGTCGAAAGGCCACGATACCTTCACTAAGCTCGGCTGTGATAGATGTAGGAATATATAAAAAAAAAATCGTAATTTTGTTCGCCGGAAACCTATTCACCACCGTATGCACACTGTATCCACACACTTAAATAAACCTAGCAAATTGTTTATGACTCTATAGAATACGTAAATTTAGCTCGGGTGTATATTCTAAACCGAAAACAGAAGGAAAATGCGGAATAGGTTTATCAGTTCATTTGAACAAATACATTGATTGATTGATTGATTGATTAATTGATTGATTGATTGATTGATTGATTGATTGATTGATTGATTGATTGATTGAAGTTCTGGATCTCTTGCGTGTAGACCGACAGCACCTGGGTGGCATCTTCGCGGTTACATCTACATAGGCCTACCGTCATCATTTGAATAAGGTATAACTCTACCCTTAATTAAGGCATGAAAACAACGTAAAACTTGGCACTTCTTTTATGTCTCTCATTTGTGCTGTGTTAATAAATTGTGTTGTAAATCCACGAACCGTAGTTAATATGTGTTCACTACTAAAACGTGTTTTTGAGTTATCAATCATTTGTGTGACGTCATTGCATTCCACAAAGAACTCTGAATGCATCTCCCCGCCTTGTGAACCTATACAATACCATATGGGAATTACATCACTATCAACCACTGGGTAATGCAGAGTCTATTCTGGTGGAAGATTGGAGTATTTTTAGAAGTAGCTAAGCAGAATGGGGAGATATATGTCAAGTACAAATAAACCTGTGTGAGTTATATAGCAAAGGATAAAAAAAAAATGGGAACTATTGTTTTTCGAAAGAATCTCTTGATATCGGGTTGTCAAGTTTCCACCTTATCTTGAATTGTGAGAGCTGAGAATCCGTATCTCTGCTACCAGAATCTCGGCAGAGAGACTGGAAGGCTGTATCCACTAAACAACATACAGCATCTGAGATAAACGGCATGTCCATATCCGCAAAAGCTACAAAATAAAATATATATAATACAAACAACTTGAACACATCTGCCTACCTAGTTTCTGGAGTATTTTGTACACATAATTATTTTTAAAACACCAAATGGCCATCAAAATACACACAGAACTCAATATTCTGTGCTATGCTATAACACAAAAATACACAAAATGGTAACAAAATACTCCTAAAAAAAAATATGTTTTTTTACAAATAAATTTCTTTTAGTGTAGGCAAGCATGCTCTTAACTCATTCTGATAAGTAGACATATTAATTGAATAATTTATATTTCTTTGATCGGAAATACCAGTTTGCAGGTTGATTTATTCTAAACCCATAAAGATTATCTCGTTAGCCTTTATCACATATATTCCTTGTCGTGAATATAGTCATTACCTTCTCTCGAGATGTACGTAGGTTACCCATAACAACTCCAGATTAAAATCCATGTAGAAACTTGGGTCTGGGAGTTTAACTAAGGCACTAGATTTCAAATAATGTGCATCCCTGTTTCAGTGTGATTACTTTTTGGGAGGAAAGAGAAACGCCCTTGGGTCATTGGGTAGCCTATAGTTGTAAATCAGATTATTTAGGTAAAACATCATTACATCAAAAGAAACCTGTGGAATTAATGAGTTATACAAGAGAAGAGTAGGCCTACTAACATTTGAGCATAACTGAACAGCTAGGTAAGGAGTTAGGTGAGGAGAAAATCCGAAGCAACATCAAAGGAAAGCTGTAAACCTGGGAGCTATTGGTTAAGGGGAAGGTCAAAACATCAATGGTGTAAGGCGCTCATGAATTTCATGGCAAAATAAATGGTAAGCCGGTCAAGTGACATATAACGTCCCTTTTAGTTTGTCGGGTTTAGGGGGTTTGGTTCGGATACGGTTTAAGATTAGGATTAGCGCACGGCTTAGGCAGGTAGTATAAGGATTAATATTTACCCCGGTACAAAATAATACATTCCCGTATTGTCTTACAAGACGGATATGCCCTTTGAATAAGAGACAGCAGAGCTAATTGGCGATACTACACGTCGACCACAAATCAACTAACTATTTACCTAGTGCACGTCAGATTTGCAATGGCGTACGAGCTGTTTACGCTGAATGTATTTTTGTCAGGAAGACGGTTATTTTTTTTAAAATAGAGTAACATCTATACCCGTAATAACTCTGTTGCTGACAAAACATGTCCGATTAGATTAGCCATGTTTGAGAGCTGTCAAAAATTCCTCCGCCCAAGCAAACAATGAAATTGTTTACGGAAACTCGTTACGACCTAACTACGCTACTTGAATCTCCCTTACTTTTTAAGAAATAAGCGAATGATAACATGATACTGCACTTTATCTTCCAATATATAGAAATTGTTGGCATTACATGTATTTAAACCATTAAGTCCGTCTTCTGCCGTGAACATTTGTGAGTTAGATCGACCATAGATCTACATCTCCATGTATCGACCCATTAAAAGATCACTTGTCGTTGACGTCGATTTTCACGTCAAAATCGATCATCTCTCAACACTATACCCTACTCATTCTTGAGAACGAGATTAGGCAGGAGATGCCTGGGTCTCCCCCAGTTGGGAACTGCATGTCCCTCGGTGAGTGTTCAACGGACAGGATATAACTTTTTGGCGGGTTAAGAGGCCGTACATACTCAGTATAGCGATGTTCTATTAGTTTTAGGACAACCGAAGCAATTGATCTACAGCTGTAGTGAGCTGTACACCACATCTTAGTCCCGCGGGTCTACAATGTTTTTCTTGGTCGCAATGGTGACAAAGTTTTTCTTGGTCGGTCACGGCTGTTTTTCTGGGCCGAATGTGACCAAATTCTTCTTACAGCGCTATAAGCATGTGAAACTTACATTTTAAACTTTGGTCTACTTCGTTGTGTTTCATGTTTTTTTTTTTATCGTATGGCTTAGTTATTTCGTTCTTTCTCAGTTTTTATGGAGCTTTGTTCAAGTTTCTGTTTTAAAGTGTTGTCAGTGCTTAGGTTTTTTGTATTTGATGTAAAATAAAATGGCTTCTATCTTGGAGTTTTTATACAGTTGTAATTTGTCGGACCACATAATTTACGGTTATCTATAGAATATTATTTCAAAACATGGTCTTTATTTACGACCAAGCCAATTAAATCCTATGCAATTGATGTAAGACGACGAAGATTTCGATGAAATTGTCAGTGGAAAAATGACCCTTCTTTGTAACACTGAGAACGAGGCTTCCTTGTGACGCCGGGAACAAGGTTTACTTGTAACGGCGGGAACGAGGCTTCCAGTTAACGCCGGGAACGAGGCTTAATTGTAACGGCATGAACCTGTAACGCTGGGGACGACACTTCTTTGTAACGCCTTGAACGAAGATTCCTTGTAATTAACCGCCGGGAACAAGACTTCCTTGAACGCTGGGAACGAGACTTCTTTGTAACGCCGGGAACGAGACTTCCTTTTACCGCCGGGAACGAGATATCCTTGTAACACCGGGCACGAGACTTTCTTCTAACACCGGGAACGAGGCGTGCGCAGTTTTCCTCAAACGCCGGTAACGCAAATTCGTCATGTGACATAACCTTGAGTATACTGCTCCGTGTCATCCCTCAAATGAACAGCCCCTAACAAAGGAGTCAATGCCCTACTAGCCTAAAGAAGTTGTACTCCACCAACTATAAATAGCCTTACATTATAGGCGTGTTCTTGGAAGTCTTCCAAACCGCAGACTCCCAGTGAGTTTGTTGTGTATGAACACCGGTAATTCATCTCCTAGACGTACCCCTTTTAGCACTCGGCTGCTTATTCTTAGTACCGCAGGTGTGTCTCTTTCCATTATGCATTATCAACACAAAAAGTTTATCGACAAACCAAGCATAAGTTTCCCAAAGAATTTTTTCTTTCTTTACATGTACCTTAATCGATACATGAGTTAACTGGTCAACAAAAGCTATCTAGCCTACGTTTCTTATTCGGAGTCCATTTATATACTCATTTTAATCATCTGTTATTCTTGTGGGTTTTCTCCCAAGTGTCCAAGAATCAACAATAACCGACAAAAAGCCCTGGCTTGGCTTAATTACTTACTATGCAGTAGATGCGAATAAGTATTTGTATTTTACAGCCAATAGAGATACGACGTTCAGTCCTACAAAACCTTTAAAAACAAGGCCTTTCTCTGAATAACAAATGATATTGAATCTGCATGGTGTGTTACCTAGCCAATAACATTCTGTCACCTGTTCGTTGAAAACTCACCACGGGACAGATCCCAACTGTAGGCATATCTCGCCAAATCTCGTTCTCACATGGTGAAAACAGGTTCAATCGATCAAATATTAGTAGGTAATACTGCTGAGAAATGGGTCGATTTTTACGTGATAATGGTCGCTTAGTCGCCTTTTTTTATGGGTCGTCCTAACCCAGGAGGGTTCTAGGAAGGAGTCGGATCGATTTAAACAAAGATAAGACCATACAATTATTATATATTGGAAAATAAAGTGCAGAATCATGGTTGCATGCGCATATTTCTAAAGGCTTAATAGGAAAACTCAAGTAGCGGAGCCAACCAAAAACTTTTGGCAAAACCGCCAAGTTGTCGCCCGGAGAGCGGCCGTTACGCAACAGTTGAAAGGTCACTACAACACCTGACATGCTGTCTCACAATATCGGAAAATGTTCGCGATGTCTCGTGGCTCTATCTGCATTGAATGAGATCTGACCAAGCAAAAGTACGTATCTCGATATAAATACTATGGAACATCGCGGCGGGTTGCGTTCGCTAGTCTGGCGCCCAATAGACCGAGGGCATATATCTTACGACACTCCAATCGTATTCTCGCGATAGTTTCTATAGTGGACGAGACTGTTACAACTTTCGTACGCTGTGCCAGGCCATCGCGTATTAATTTCCCCCAATATTTGGGGCGACCTATCAGCCACAGAATAACAAATAAAAGAAGTGCAAAACAAGATGGCCCGGGTGTATCTTAGAGTCAATGTCTCAATGTAGGAACGTAGGAAGTAGAATTGATTTCATTTTAGATCGCCGACACTCTACACATTTATGTTTTCATTAAAATAACTGCTGTAACCTTTATACATTTATGCAGGTGGTCTCAAGTTGATAACGCCTTTTCTTTTAAGTTTCCGCGTCCTCCATGCTTAGCCATTCCATGATTAACCTGGCTAAACTTCGCGAGAATCTCGCTATACGCTCGGGCGTGATAGATGTATGAATCTCTAGTATATGCAAATGAAGTTAAGGATTACATTATTTTCTGATCCTTCAACAGAAACTGCGCATCCTCAACACATATTTTCAAGTTCATAATAAACTGCATGTCAAAATGTCGACGACAGTATTGCTCTCAAAATGATGTTTGTTACAGGCCTATACATTCGATAACTACCGAGTCGTATAAAGTACGCATCACAGGAATGATACAGTGTATGCCCTTACTATATCTAATCAAGCCTGTTACGGTATGTCCTCTTTGAGATCTTTGGCTCAAGAGGCTGGCATCCGATTTATTCCCAAAATAAATAAATTCGGAAAACCTCTGGGGAAATGAGCAATTATACTGTGAACTAATGTATAATGTAAGCAAGACAACATCAGAATCCCCCCCCCCCCCCTCCGTTTCCCCATAAAAGATTTATTTTAAATTGATACTAATCATTACTTCTTTGCCACTACTTTTTAATAATTTTGTTTGTCGCTGATTCCCCACTATACTCGCCTTTTGATTGAAATGTATACAATTGTTATCTTTTTTTGTCTGTTAACATACGTTGAAATTAGCGGAGGGATGAGAGGGAGCTTCCTGTTGTCTTTGTGCTCTTTGAGCTAAGGCGCAACTAGCTTTGTAATACTTCGCCAATACATTCCACTGCCTTCCCTAAGTCAGTGGAGTGTATTGGCGGGGTAATACAAAGCTAAGGTGCAACATGATGCGGATATGTTTACAATGACTTAATACAACTTCCTGCGATTGTCTTTTATTTTTCCTGTCTTTTTTTTTTTTTTGTTTCTTTGTTGCCGGTGGCTATGATTTGTGGTTCCCTTCATCCATTTGGCTGACACTCCTTCATGTGAGTGAAATACCCTTAAGTACGGCGTTAAACAACAAGTAAACAAACAAACAAACTGTTGAACGTAATTGTGTGACACAGATGTTCTTTCAAGCACAATATTTGTGGTTAACATTCATTACATTTTCATTTAATATTTATTTCACAAGATAAATTACATAAACGTATTAGTCCTGGTAACAGAATTTAATAAGATATAGGCGGGAATAAAGCCCCATGGTGCTTGTTCTATCCGGTAAAATCTATTTAGAAAACAGTAATAGCAAATTTTGAACAACAATACAACAACAACAACAAGAATATCTAGGAAATAAATAGAAATAGCTAATTTTTGGCAGATATTTTGGACGACGATTCAGAAAATGTTACATTATTAATTCTTAGAATGTACCTATAGTACCAGTATGTGGAAATACAAAGCATCAGAAATAAACCCAAAGAATTTTTTCAAAGCTCTTATTTCACCTGATAAACAATGTTAAATATCAGATAAAGAGAGGGGCACATTTGGTAATAATCTTTCCCCCATATCTCCCCTTCATCTTTGTTGTTTCAGATCAGTTCGAGTGGCTGATACTAGCTTGAGGTATCCGGGGCATGCTAGGGGGGATTGGTAGGCCTTTAGAGCGCCGCTCCCCGGAGTCCTGGCTTTCTATTAAGGGGAATAACTCTAATTGTAATAACATCACCGCCTAAACGCTACAACCTTAAACCATTTGTTTCAACAGGGTCAAATAGCTGAGTACATTGTGGCACTGGGTAAAGATAGAACATAATCAAAAGGTTACCGAACAAGTAGTAACACCCTTGACCATTCGCGTGGGGATGTAATTTCGGGTAAAATAGGAGGATTTAGAAGATGGGAGACAACTCTGCTAGAATTAATCTGGCATTGGCTTTAATAGTCGATTCTCTAACCCGATCTCCGTTTGCTTAAAGTGATACATCGGGCTGCAATAAAATGCATATAGGTAAAACGAGTATCATTTCATGTGTTCAATTATGCTCTCTAATTTTCTAATCCAGCTATATTAATTTTACAATTGGACCTTAAACAATGTGTAACCCACAATCTACAGTCAAATTTATCAGCGCGGCCATGCTTAGGTACTTTGATAATTAAACGGAAGAGATCCACAAATATGGACCAATCAAATATCTTTCTTTTTCAAAAAAGGTGCGTACGTCACGAGACCTGTAGAGTCGACTGTTTAAACATTTGACAGTTGACACCTAGGTCATTGGTTAACACATGTTATTAACCCATAACGCAGAAGAGTGTTGGTCTCGTAACCTTATGGACAAGGTGGCCACGCCCAAAATGTCAGCCGCCAGTGGTCGTAGGAAGGTATATACCTGTAATACTGGGGTTATTTTATAAAATGAAGAAACGATAAATCGATGCCATATTGAAGTATATTTAATGGTAACCTTTCAGGGGAAATAGAGGTTATTTCAGCCCGGAGTATCGCTTTAAAGTACAATCATATATCACCTGTTGATGTTGTTCGCACCAAATTGGAGATGAAAAAGGACTAGCGTTTTATTTCATTTCTATGTTATCAGCAAGGCACATTGGGTTGTTATGGTATGGCGAAAGTATTCGGCGGCTAACATTATAAGTTCTCGTGTAAAATGTTTGTCCCATTCACCTCAGACATATCTGTATTGATATAAAGAGTAAGAGTTATGCTTCAATATACGTTACTAAGGTAACGGACATTTTGAAACGTCATCGATTCCTCGTGCCCAGGATTTCTGGGGCGGATTAAGGGGAGGGAATAGCCTCCCCCCCCCCCCCCCCTTTACTGTCAGCTTACGAGATCTTTAAAAAAAACTATAAAACAACATGTACCTATATAGGCAAATCCAACACGCTTTTGTCAAGAAATATTTGAGGTTTTGACAGTTTTTCACCAGTTTGACCAGACACCTCTGGATCATAAAATAATCATATGGTTACCACGAACCATTTTTTTTTTTTACAAAATGGTGTATGATTCATTGCTACACAGGTAAATTAAAATATTACAAACATGATCCTATCGCTGTTCATCTTCGGACAGTTCCGACATGATGCCTCAGAGGTGAACAATCGTATTCTAGCGAGAATTTGTTAAAGCAGACGAGGCTAAGACAGCTCGAAATAGAAAGTAGAATAGATTCTATTAAAGATTGGAAGGTTAATGGAAGTTATCGTATATCACAAAATGTGTATTATGGCCTTATATTAATTGCCTAATAGCTTTCCCAGTGGCACTATAAGCATATAGATTTTTAAAAAACCATAACAAACTAACAGGTTTCGTAGTTCAAATCACATTTTAATGTCAAGACATGTTCCGTTGTTCATCTGTGACTGCTTGTATAGATAAACAAATGATCAGCACTATTTGGGTCTGATTTAAATTAAGCGAAGTTCGATGACAGCGTCGCAATCAATCGTGGGAGTGTTTTTTTAATTTTTTTTCAATGATGTTTCCTTTCGGTTTTACACCGTATATAAGCAAGGAAAGATGCGGAATAGCCGATCCGTAGTCGTATATTATGTGAAATACCTTTGAATACGATGTTAAACGCCAATCATACAAACAAAGGAAAACTGCGTCGACGCGTGTAATGTGATATTATGTAAAGCCTGAAGATGTGCCAGAGGCATTCTGGTCACACTCACATATCATGAAGGTAATTGCCATGTCTTTAGTAATGTGTTGAACCAGTTTTTTTTAATTTGTACTGTGTGATATTTCAACAGTATTACAGCATGAGCACGTTAATTTCGAGTTACTTCACATCTGCATACATTTTGTAATCACCTTCTTAGCTTTTACCGCAGACTGTTATCTTGGGATGAGCCCGGGACATTATAAGTGCTTCCTAGGAAGTCGCGTGGCAGACCTCTACTCTTCGCCACGGTAATCGATAATTCACCTGCCGTAAAATGTGTGAATGTATAATGTGAATCAAAAAAGTCCAAATGTGGAACATATTTTTGATTTAAGATTAACAAAATTTGTAAGTAACTTTGCATTGGTCTTCAGTTGTATACAACGTCATCCACAGTCCATAAATGATAATTATAAGATAAAACCGTGTGCCTATTTGTTTAACTTCTCTGTTTTATTTAAGGATATCATGCCATATACTGAGTAACTGTGGAATAAATTGATGGAACTCCATAATAGCGTTAAAACAAAATATTGTTGTCCTCAAGATAACAGACAATGGGCGGCGAGAAAAGGGTGGGGGAAGGGGAATGGACTATACCCTTCATTTTTTGGCCCCTCACATTTAAGCACGGTAGGCCTAATCCTAATTGAAAGAACAGAAAAAAGTAGACTGCATTTTTCATTTCTCCAAATTGGTTGACCGAATGGAATAGTCCTTGAACTTTTTAAATTTCGATTAGAACGACTGTAGTGGATAATATTGTCAGCTTGAAAAATGTGAAAAAAAAAAAAAAAAAAAAAAAAAAAAAAAAATTCAGAAGAGATCATAGATACACCTTAAAAGTTTATGAGGATGCTAAATCGGACAGACAGACAGGGACCAAAATGTTACCTGCAAAATATGAACTTAATTGGAATAGAATTGTCCAATTTAAGATTAGGCAATAACAAATTAGTGTAGTAGAATCACGGGCAAATGACCTAATTAAAGACAAATGGACAGACAGACAGGAATGTTACCTGCAAAACTAGACCATGTGGGGAAGCTTTGAATAAAATATAAATGTCATTGGTTTGTTTGTTTGATTGGGGTTTATCGTCGTACTCAAGGGTATTTCACTTATATGACGACGGATTGTCCATTCCACACTGTTCCTAGCCCTATTACGATGGAAAACCGAGAGGAAACTTCGTAAAGGCCACCCCTGCACAGCAGCAGTTTCTGAGATATAGTGACAACAAGAATTGTTATCGGACGGACGGACTGACGGACCACGGACAGTGATGAGAAAACAAAAGACGAACTGCCAAAAAAATGAGGCACTGTTTACTAGATAACAATGGTACAAATTTGAAATTTCTAACATGAATATTTTTCGTAAATACGCCTTGGAAAGTGTAGTCCGTTGTAAAATGAAGTGCCAGAAATAGGTATAAAGTTTTGCGACTCGAATACATGATAATGGAGAAACTAAATTATACGCTCTAATTTAGCTGTTTGTAATTATGATTTTTTTTTTTTCACCAACATATATTTTTAATACCTTACTTTTAATCCAAGCGATAAAAAAGATTTGGTTTATTTTGAGCCCAAGGGATGCAGAAAGACAATAAAACATCACCAGAAGAAGAAATGACCAGAGCAGTATCCTGAAAAAAGATTCCCTGTAACGATACAAAGTAGATCGTTAAAATAATGTTAAAA
>JARFOD010017862.1:0-11114 GCA_031763545.1 Mopalia muscosa
CATCCTGACCGATCAACCATATATAAAAACCTCTATTGGAAACAACTGAGATTCCTGTATACCGGTTGACCGTAACATTTTGGTGTCAGAGAAGTGGGATCCATCACCATTACTAATTTGGATCCTGTGATACGAACCTACACCCATGGATGTCAACAAAACACCACGAAGAAGTCGGCGGGGTGTAAAGTCATCTTGTATAGCTACTGGCTGCGAGTCTGCAAAAATTGGAGATCAACCTGATAAAACACGAGACAGTATTTTTCATGGTTTTATCCAAGAAAATGAACCCATCTCAGTGGAGGAAATAATGACAAATCAAAATAATGGAATAAATCAAAATACACACACAGAGGGCTTACATACAAATGTTGGAAAAATTGTAGAAGGGGTTTTAACAGGCGCAATGCGTGAAGTCACGGACACTTTAAAATCCATGATGACAGATGCACTGAAGAATATCACTGAGACAAATACTCAGAATACACCAGCAACTGTTGCAGATAAAGGATCATTCTTAAAATCAAAACAACGTACAGGTCACATCAATAACATGGATCATTATGATATAGACTCTAGCAGTGAAGAAGAATGTATGGAGGATTATGAGAATGAAGAATTGTCATTTTATCAAAACAACAAAAACAGACCATCAGTGGTAAAATTACCATCTTTTACTGGACTAGAGAAATGGGATGTATGGTTTAATAGATTTAAGGATGTATCAGCCTTACACAAATGGTCCAAAAGTGAAAAGCTGAGGGAATTACTACCAAGGTTACAAGGCGCTGCAGGTGAATTTGTATACGGACAATTATCACGTTCTGTACGCACAAACTATACTGCCCTAATAACGGAACTAAATCATCGATTTAGACAAATAGAAACACCCAAAACATTCGGGGCTATCTTTAGCAACCGTAATCAAAAGACAGGTGAAAAGGTTGAATGTTATGCAGCTGAACTGAAGAAATTATACGACAAAGCTCATGCAAATCGAGATCATGTGACGAGAAACGAAGACCTATTGAGAAGATTTTTAGACGGATTAAATGATGAATCAGCACGTTTTCACGTTGAATATGTGAAAGAACCCAGGGATATAGATGAGGCAGTCTACCAAGTGGTAAACTATTTAGAAACACAACATCGAATAAAGACATCAGAAAATGGAGAAAATCGAAATAGAAGACCAACTCGTGTAGTAAAGATAGACCCAGAAGATCATTGTGACACCAATGATAAAAATTCTTTCTCTAAACAAAAAAAAAATACTTGGAAAAGCAACATTGGTAACACCTTTAAAGCATCAGGGGACAACTCAGAGATATTGAATTTAAAAGGAATGATAAGTTCTCTTACTGATCGATTAGATCAGATAGAACAAAAACCTTTTCAAAGGGATATGAAAAGAAACTTCTCTGGTGTTAACATAAATAATTCTGATCAAAGATATAACAGAGATTCACAGGTAAATCAACATAGAAAATTCACTGGATGTTACCGATGTAATGGGAATCATTATATACGTGATTGCCCTGTACCCCACAACACATTGAATCCAGCTGCTTCATCATTCTACCCTACAACTGCTAATGGCCAAAATGCAAACACAT
Source organism: Mopalia muscosa (assembly GCA_031763545.1). Taxonomy (NCBI): domain Eukaryota; kingdom Metazoa; phylum Mollusca; class Polyplacophora; order Chitonida; family Mopaliidae; genus Mopalia; species Mopalia muscosa. The sequence goes on from JARFOD010017862.1 coordinate 1,617, forward strand.
TTCCTCAGATGCCGACACACAGTAATGGGAGTAAGGTAAGTGTGTCCCAGCAGTCAAACTAGATGGGATCTACCTTCAAGGCCATGGTATGGTCCCTAACAAAAGTGGCCAGGGGAATCAACCCAAAACTGTAAATAAATTTGTTGATTCTGCTCGTCGAAATATCCCCGTATATGATGGTGTATATATTCATGGGACTTTAAATGATGTTGATGTTGTTTTTACTGTTGATACAGGAGCTTCTAAAACCATAGTATCAGAGAGAATATTTTCAAATATTCCAGAGTTTCGACGCCCTTTAGTTTACAAGACGGGAAAAAGTGTCATTTCATGTGCTGATGGTAGAGCTCTTAGTTACATTGGTAATGCTAAGCTTAAATTAAAATTGGGTTCACTGTTACTTGAAAAAGAAATAGTGGTTGCTGACATTGAAGACGATGTTCTGTTGGGAGTTGATATTTTACAAAAAGGATGTGAAGGCCCAGCAGATATACTTTTGACAGAAAATAGAATGGTTTTAAATGGCTGTAATATTCCTTTACAACAAATTTCTTCCTCTAAAATTAAACGGGTTATTGCCTCAAGAGATTTAGTTATTCCCGGTATGAGTGAGGCAGTTGTAGAGGTTAGGATAAACAGAGCCATTGATTTTGAACTTGATTCTGAATATATTGTTGAAGGGTCTCCAAATTTTATCGAGAAACATTCCTTGGTCGTTGCTCCAAGTGCAGTAATCGCAGATGAATTTAGACCTATGAGAATAAGAATGTTAAATCCTTTTAATTGGTCAAAAGAAGTAAAGAAGGGGACATGTGTGGGATACGCTGAGGAAATTGAAACAGAGATCATTGTTATTTCTTCATCAGAAGACTCGTCAGAAGAAAATAACTTTGATCAGATACGACGATTACATTTCAAAGAAAAAAAGGACTTACCAGTAAGACATATAAAGTCAGTTAGAAAAGAAGTTAACAAAATACCGGAACATGTTAAAGAATTATATTCAAACACTGTGAAAGAACTAGAGTTGAATAAACATGAAACTGTTTCAGAAATTATATGCGAATTCGCTCAGTCATTCTCTAAAAATGAATTTGATCTCGGGAGAACAAATCTGACTGAACATGCCATAGACACCGGAGATGCCAAGCCAATCAAGCAGCCACCAAGGCGAGTGCCTTTGGCTTATGCTGGAGAAGACAAGAATGCGCTTGATAAATTATTAAAACAAGGTTGTATTAGACCTTCAACATCACCATGGGCGGCGCCAATAGTCCTGATAAAAAAGAAAAATGGGGAAATACGGCCATGTGTTGATTACCGACGTCTTAATGCTGTCACTAAAAATGATGCATTTCCACTTCCACGCACCCAAGATTGTTTGGACGCGATTGAAGGAGCTTCTTGGTTTACGACACTTGACCTTACATCAGCATATAACCAAGTACCTGTAAAAGAATCAGACATCCCTAAAACAGCCTTCGTTACCAAATATGGTTTGTTTGAGTATATAACAATGCCTTTCGGTCTTACAAATAGTCCAGCAACATTTGAGAGATGCATTGAACTGGCACTTGCCGGGTTACAATGGGTTAAATGTCTTATATATCTGGATGATGTAATTGTATTCGGAAAAACATTTGAAGAGCACACAGAGCGGCTTAAAGAAGTTTTAAGTAGGATTCAGCAAGCAAACATGAAATTAAAACCTTCTAAATGTTTCCTGTTTAAATCTGAAGTTGAATTTCTGGGTCATGTTATATCTACTGAGGGAGTTCGTCCAAATCCAGCAAATATCAAGAAAATTCAGCAATGGCCAACACCAAAGAATGTAACAGAGGTTAGAGGAATTCTTGGGTTGGGCAGTTACTACAGACGGTTTGTCCAAGGATTTTCAGAAATGATACATCCCTTAACAGAATTAACAAAGAAAAATGTTTCGTTTAGATGGAATTCTAAATGTGAAGAAGCTTTTAACAAACTAAAATCAGCACTAATTGGTCCTGAAGTCATGGGATACCCACGAGATGATTGTCATTTTATATTAGATACTGATGCTTGTGATGTAAGTATTGGTGCTGTACTTAGTCAAGTACAGAATAACAGAGAACGTGTTATAGCTTATGCTAGTCGCACGTTAAATAAAGCTGAACGGAACTACTGCGTCACGGATAAAGAATTATTGGCAGTAAAATATTTTACAGAATATTTCAGGCATTATCTGCTTGGAAGGAATTTCACAGTTCGTACTGATCATCAGGCACTTAAGTGGCTTTTCAGTTTGAAAGAGCCAAAGAATAGAATTGCCAGATGGATCGAAACATTGTCTGCATTTGACCTCAAAATTGAACACAGAGCTGGTAACAAACACCAGAATGCAGATTCAATGTCTCGTTATCCGGAAAGACCGGAGAACACTGTACTACGGTGTGGGCCGTGTACAAAGTGCACTAAACGATCACTTGAAATGAGCAGTGATATTATAAGTATTGAGAAACTTAACAGAGTGACTCCTAATAGACACTCAGTTAAAAACTTCACAGTCAAACATACCATTATGAGTACTGTGTGGAAAATATTACTTTTCCTGTCTAGTTGTTTTACTATTGAAAACCCTCTTGTTTTTTGTAAAAATCAGGAAAGTAATATTGGCAGTTTGCATCAGGGTTGTTCTATAAGCTGTCAGAGGCAGTCTGGAATACTCCAACGATGTTATACAGCTATGGAAAAAACTTTGAGAAGTATATGGCAGTTCATACTTTTCCTGTTAAGCTTTATTACGTCTGAAAACCGTTTTGTTTTCGGTAATAATCAGGACATTTGTACTGACCATACGAAGTCTGGGACTTCAATGAGAATGGCTGATTCTTCAAACGTAGGGGGAGAACACTACATTGAAACTAACCGTAAAACCACAGAAATACCTTGGCTACAAGGATATACAATGTGTGCACTGCGAAAGAAGCAGTTAGAAGATAGAGACATTGGACCCGCAGTAAAATGGTTTGAGAGTGAAAATCGACCATATGGTCCAGAGGTAAGTTCATCAAGTCCAGCAACCAGGCATTATTGGAATTGCTGGAAGAACTTAAAAATTAAAGATGGAGTATTATTTAGGAACTTTGTTCGCAAAGATGCAACCGGTAATCACTGGCAATTTGTGGTACCACGTCATATGCGTGAAGAAGTACTAAAACAAATGCATGATTCTGTGTTATCTGGACACTTGGGTTGTAAGAAAACCCGTGAGAAGATGTTACAGAGATTTTATTGGTTTGGACTTAGAGAAGATGTAGATATATATGTGAAAAGATGTGATATCTGTAGTGCTAACAAACCTCCCATACATTCACCCCGTGCATTATTGGGTGATATGAGAGTTGGTGCTCCACTTGACAGATTATCAACTGACATCTTAGGGCCATTTCCTGAAACTGAAAGAGGTAATAAATATATCATGGTAGTGACAGACTACTTCACAAATTGGGTCGAAATATTCCCTATACCTAATCAGTCGGCCGCTACATGTGCCAGAGTAATATTGAATGAAGTTATTTGTCGGTATGGATGTCCATTAGACATTCATAGTGACCAAGGAACAAACTTCACTAGTGATCTGTTTACTGAACTTTGTGAATTAATGGAAATTCGTAAAACAAAAACTTCTCCAAGACACCCGGAATGTAACGGAAAAGTTGAGAGGTTTAACCGTACTTTAGTACGAATGATTAGACCCTATTTGAAAAATCAACATCATGACTGGGATTTATACCTAGGCTGTCTAGCCGGAGCATATCGAGCAACACCACATGAGGGTACCGCTCTTACACCAAACTTACTAATGCTAGGTCGTGAAGTCAAATTACCTGCTGAAGTTGTGTTTGGTAAACCCTCAAATAATTTTGATAGTGATCAAAATTGTTACGGTGAATATGTGGATGAATTGCGTAATAAATTGCATCACGCTCACCACATTGCAAGAGAACACCTCAATACTGCTGTTAAACGCCAGAAAGAAAGTTATGATGCTAAGGCTTGGCATTATAACTATAAGCGAGGGGACTATGTCTGGTACTATCAGGAGAAACGTGAAAAGGGGAAAAGTACAAAACTGCATATGCCATATGCAGGTCCTTTTCTAATAATCCAGAAATTAAATGATATGGATTATATTATCCAGTTCGATGAAGCTGGTAAAAAGAAAGTTATACACCACAACAAATTAAAACCGTATGAAGGAAAACATACTCTTGAATGGGCTAAGAAAGCTCTATCAAAAACACACAAGACATCATCTTACTGCACATAGAAAACAAACAAGATTCATTACAGGGGTATAGTACTAAGTAAAATATAAAATTTGATGTGGCACTGAAATCAAAGCTGTGAAAAAGACAAATCTGAAACTTACCCTAATGACTGTTTTCTTATATTTTGCAGAAAAGATGTCTGACAAAGCAGTAAAGGCATATGGAAAGAGAGGGTTGGCTTACAGCTGTACAAAATGTAATTACAATGGAGATAGGCGACAAATCACAAGGCACATCATCAGTAATCACATGCCAAAGTCTGAAGCTCCATTTTCCTGTACAAAATGTAACAAGGTTACAGCCAAATCAGATGAGATGAAAAGACATCTACACGATAAACATCCTGGTGCCACCTTTCCAAATGATGTTGAGGGTTGCAAAGAGCCATACACTATCCAAACTGAGGATGCCACACCATGGACCAGAGAGCAATCTATAATGATTTATGATGGTGAAACCCCTTCTACTACTACTACAACCCCTATGCCATCACCTCAAACTACAGAAACCCCATTTAATGTATTTCCGATTCAACTACCCCAAACTGAACCCACAAGTCTGCCAGAAATAATGCAAGTCATGAGAGAGTTTCCTAACATTAGAAACCAAATTCACTCCATCATCGAGTTAAGAAATGCAGTTAAATCATTGACAGATGATGAAAACACCCACGCTTCAGAAAAACTTAACGCAACTTTGGAATCAGAACCGTCAAAAACAACGAACAGTCCTTCAATAGACCTAACTAAGGATGATGATATCATAATACTCCCATCTACAAGTGGTGGTGAACAATATGTGCCCACTCCAATTGAGTCCAATGAAGACCTCAAGACGCCATCTGTAACTAATGATAATGACAAGGAAAAAACTGAGAAGTCTGAACGAAAAAGCAAAACAACACCTGTTGAAATCAAGATTAAAACTAAACGTACAGAAACTAAAGCGAAGAAGCCAAAGATTGCCAAACCAACTTCTAAAACCCCAGAACCTTCAACCATCCAGCTCCAGAAAGGAAAACCGCCTAAATCAACACCTGTGGTAGAGACCCTTGATCTGCACCCACAAGAGGATGAAATACAGGATCTATTAAGCCAGCAAATTGCCAAACCTTTATCACCAATTTCTACCCCGCAAAAAGTGAAATATCTACCCAGTACCCAGTCAACTGACCCTAAATTAGAAAACAAACCCACAACTTTCAACACTGGATTGCTACAAACCATTTCAATCAAACAGGATTTGATGAGTCAGAATCAGGAGTCCCTGAAGTCTTCAACCATGAAGTTGACATCTGCAGTGGTAGGACTCACAAATCAAATTGAGAACCTAAATAATGGCTTGGCCTCATTCACTGATGCTGTCATCAAAATTAACCATTACATAACAGAGAACACTGTCGCTCTGCAATCCCTGACGCCAGCAAGACCTTTTCAACCCATTAATACATTAACAGCACAACCCACTCCTGTGTCACCAGTTACAGCACCAAACCTTCCAATTAAATCATCCAATCAACCTGAAACCCTATCATCTAGAACTAAGGAAACCGAAAGAAGCCAGTACCCATCAAAACGTCCACAGAGCCAGATACATCACCCTCAAAACCTACCCAGACATGATAGATTCAACAGGTCCTGGACACCACTACATCGGCTACCTTGGATCAGACGTAAGTTTCACGGAAAGAGATCCAATGATACCACCAACGATAGAAAGGAAAACAGGAAATTTAGGAAACATGAACTCTAATATCATTAAATTGTGATACTAAGTCCCAGTATGGAATAGTGTTTAAAGATATAGTCTTGTTCTGAGAAAAAAAAAAATTGCTAACTATAAATTTTTAATGATTGCCTAAATGTTTTTTTCATGTAATGTTTTACTGAGGACAGTAAACCTTTAAGTGGAGAAGAGTGTGACAATTTGATGTTCACAATGCATGACGAATTGTTAAGTATATGTTGTTGTAAAAATGGAGATTTGTTACCAAGTTTTGCATTTTATTTTTGTGGAAGACATTGTCTTTAAATTTGATTGATTGATTTATTGATTGGTGTTTTACGCCACATTCAGCGGTATTTGAGCTACGCTGTGGCGAGAAAATGTTGTCAAAACAGTTTTATCCAAAGTTCTTTATCCAAACACAAATTTCCAAAAGGCTGTAACAGTAAACATCAAAAATAGAAAGAAATGGACTGAAATGTAATATAAACATTTTAATAATGTTAACGTTTTTGTTTATTTTTTTATATAATTTTATTTTATTATTATTAAAAATCCATAATCATGTATGTTGGAAGCCATTTTGAAACTGTTGTACATTACTAACTTCGTACTAGCCTTACTTAAATTTTGTAGCTCTTGATACAAAAACTACTTGTTAAACAAGAAATGAGTTGTCTAATAATTATTACATAACTGTGTACTGTTTGAATCTAAAAAAAGGTATTATTAAATATTATTTCTCTTACAGTTACATAAAAGAGCAAATGTCACTTTTATACCAGGGGTGAATCCAGACAACGGAATGCTGTAAACAGTTCAGTGACGTGAACCAATCGCGTGGCGGCAATCCACGCCACATGACGTGTTTTTGGCTTGCGATGTGACACGAACTATTCCTTTTGGCTTGCGATCTTCCCTATAAAACATGCGAAAAGTCAAGATTCTTCACTTGGTTAGTACCAGGGCAGAGGTCTACTCTATGGGTAAAAGCAAAACCCTTCACCGAAAGAGCATTGACAGTTACCCGGAGTACTTGCAGGTAAAGTTTAAATGCAAGAAATGCATGGATAAGCTGAAAATCTTGCAGTAACACAATATCCGGAGCTAAGCCCGTACCTCTACCCGTAACTGACCCGGACTTATCCGCACCTTACCCGGAGCTGGGTTAAATTGCTATCTAAAAGGTCGGGTGTAATTTGAATACCATCAAAATGTATTACGTGTATGGGGATCATAGTGTTTAAAATAACAGGGTTAACGCATAATGCTTACCTCTAATATCGTGCTAAACAAATATATGCAGTGGAATTTATATGATATTTATAACCCAGTGTTACATGTGACAGGGTTATCTTCAATGATTAAAAGAGGATTGCGAATATACAACTAGAATTTACAAAAATAATATAAAACACCCTGGAACAACAGATGTCTAGGTGACTATCTCTTTTATTAGGATTTCCTTCCTACTGTGTGTGTGTGATTTTGTCTAATTAAGTAAGACTGATCAGACGATCTGTCTGATATTTCCAACCTTATGTAATGAAGTATTAAGGATATTTACTCCAAGTATCCCATTGATGTTATTGAAATATAAATAAAACGTACTTTATTTGATGCAGTTACAATCAGTGTTGGTGTCATTTAATATAATTCAACAAAGAATAACTTTGTTACGGGTTTAAACCGGTGGTGTCAGAAATTGATATGAGTTAATAAGCTTTTAAAAAAACACGGCATAATAAGTTGATCAGAATCAACATTGGTCGTCATCCTGACCGATCAACCATATATAAAAAGCTCTATTGGAAACAACTGAGATTCTTGTATACTGGTTGACCGTAACAATATGAAAATTAAAAAAATTTCTGCATATATGCTAGCCATTATCGCAAACCACAGTAAATATATTATATAATTATTTGAAATTAATTTTGCTGAAATACCGCTGATTGTGGCGTTAAATACCAATCAATCAATCAAATAAATTGTTACTTATTAAAACAACTCTGAAACTTTATGTTAATTGATCTTGACTGAAAACGACACCGATTTTTCTTATGTTTTGGGGCTTTATGTCAAATTAAATGGAATGGTTAACAATTTTGAACGTCGTTGTTCGGTAGACCTAAATATTTTTAAGTTTTATTAATATTCAATACTTGTTAAGTGTGAAAATTAATTATTGTAAGGTAGCTTCAATGTTCGTAAATCAACCATTCATCCAGTATTATGGGCTAGATTTCTATAACACATTGCCTACTACTGTCTGATTAGACTTGAAGTGATTTGTCGAGGACACATTGACATATTTCCCAGACCACACATTTCCGCCCTAGCTCCCTCATTTCCTCTGTTGCCACTCTTGACCATTCCATGACTGGTTCATATAAAGTACTTCCAGCTAAACCATTAGTCTATTTCCAGGAAAAGCTTGTGTTAAAACTGATCGCTAAACCTAAATGTTTTTCTCGCCCCAGAAACTGTGATGGACGGTCATCTAGAGTAACCAAAATATACTACATCATATGACCTATTGTGTCGAAGGGCCACTGATGATTGCTTTTAAGATTAGACTTTGTTGAGTTGAAGTCAACTGTTTGGAGTAGACTGCTATTATGTTAGTAAAACATAAGTTTAAGCGTGGAATTGCACACCAATCAGTCGTTGCCATTGTCTTAAGTCACGTCCGCTTCTCTTGTATTGCAAAATAAGCTTTAAGTGATAATTACATGGTAAATTAATAATTTATAAGCAACTAGTAATTTGTGAATATCCTTTGGCTACCCGTTTAAATCCATTGCCCGAAACTGCATACTGATTTGATAAAATTCAATTAATTTGCTGACGACACAAGTGTAGTCTCCTCGTCAACAAAAACATATTATGCCATCGAAACTTTAACTAGTGAACTGTTAAAAGTTACAGATTGCATAGCAAACAAATAAACTTTTACTTAATATTAAAAAACACATGTATGATAATCAAACCATTTGGAAAATCTCTACCGTTTAATTTACAACCACCTGAACTTAGTACAACAAACATTCAACAAGTTAATGAACACACATTCGTAGGAATCGTTTTCAACCACAAATTGTCATGGACATGTCATATTCAGCACATATCCAACAAGTTATCCAGAAATATAGGCACTATTTATACTATATAATCACTAATCTTACATTTCCTTACGTATGCCAACCCCCTATGGGGTAATACATATCCATCTCACCTCGATTCCTTAGAAAAACCAAGCCCTGCGCACCATCACTTCTTCCCATAGATTAGAACATACAGCCCGATATTTTCAAATCTAAATCTCCTAAAGATTCCACAAATAAATCAATGCTCTCTTTTGATTCTTTGTTATAAATTCATATATCTTCATAATTCATAAATTTATCGACTCTCGACCAATGAATGGAATTTGAAACACACATAGCCTGTAACTCAGCAA
>JARFOD010017873.1:0-24686 GCA_031763545.1 Mopalia muscosa
TACATTTTGAGGACCTGCCTGACACAGTTACATATATATATATGTATAGATATATATATATTGATATATATAGACTTTGGACTGAGTGAGAGATACCCGTTTATATCATTTAACCTTTGACTCTGGTGAAGATTTTTACAGAATCATATCAGAAATCATTCAGTAGTGATGATATACGCATGTTATAATATGCTGCAACAACACATTTCTAGTTTCATAAAACTTCGAAAAATCCCAGCTTTAACAAACGACACCGAATATCAAATGCTGTAGGGATTGCAATGTTAAATAAACGGATTTTTTATTCTTATTGAAACAAAATTTCACAACCAATTTTGTAAATTTTGGGATATCAGGATTTTTTTTTACTTTTGGGCGAATCGATATACGCTATTAATTGACGCTAGCGGTAACTGTTTTTAGCTTCCGTTTATTTGCTTGCTTGTTTGTTTGTTTGTGTGTGTGGGTGTGTGTTTTTTTATTTTTTATTTTGCTTGCTTGATTGAGGTAGCTATTAAACCTGCAAACTTACTAGCTTGAACCACAGAGGCTGGGTACCATAGAGTTCGTCTATGTAGACAAAGACAAAAGGAGGGCGGACATTCTTCGTCGACCGTACCGTAGTTAAATTTAACCGATTGAAGTCCATTAATCACTAAAAATAAATAAATACCACCTGTCCGTGTTAGATAAATAATTCATCTTCAAATCATAACCCAGAATTGTGATGTGAGTTAGCCTTAATTCCCAAATTTTGCTTGCAAACACGGAATTGTTTGCCTAAAAAAAATTCCGACCATGAGGATGTATGTGGTTAGCTGTGATTGGCTAATATGAACTAGGCCATCGACATAATCAATCACAGCTAAGCGCATACAGCGCTCGTAGACTGAATTAAAAAAATAAGTTAAACTTTTGTGTTTACAAGCAAAGTTTGAGAATTATAGATAATTAACGTCACAATTCTTGGTTAGTATTTGAAGATGAACTATTTGTCTCACACGGACAGGTGGTATTCTTTTATTTTATGTGATTAGTGGACTTGAATCGGTCAAAATTCAACACGGTACAAGCCGGGTCGACCTCAGAGCGTCTGTCCTTTATCTTTTTTATATACATTGATGGTCTCTGTGATACTGGGCCCCTGTGGCCTGAACTAGTAACCTTTCCCGTTGTATTGTTTCCTATACTTTTTTTCTATTTGCTTGTTTGCTTGCTTACTAGAGTATCGAGCAACAGTGTTCCTGTCTGTCTGTCCGCCCGTCCGTCCGTCCATCGTACCGTCCGTCCGTCCGTACGACTATGATGCAGATGTGTTTCAAACTTAATTTTGCGCGTTGAATAATCGATTATAAAAAAAAAATACTTTTGGTGTGTAATTTTGTTTTTTACATTAAAAAAAAACAAGGTTGATAGCACGAAAAGCCATGACTCCAGGAGTCCTGGATAATGTCGTTTAACCATGAATTGGTCTGGGTACGCTTTGATGTGAGTGAACTAACCCTCAATATGCGTTAAACACCAATCTTACAAATATTGTTTTATGTTACCTGTTTTGTTGATTCACCCCAACTGATTAAGGTTTGAATACACTCTCGAATTTTGTAGTCCGCCAATAAGAAACGTAAAAACAAAACACAACGGACTAATTTGTACTTCTTGCGTTCATTTTTTTGTTTTCAGTAAAGTTAAGACTCAAAGTGACACTTAGTCCAAACATAAAAGTTATTGTGTCATTCCAAATTAAATTGAAGCAATAGCAACAACTTATCGGCACAGTACGTATTTTATAATTAAGAAACAAACAAACTTTTTACATAATAATAAATATATTTAATGCATGGAAGTAGCAATTTGTCGAGTATAAAATGTTTGTATTGGCACAGTTAGATAAAAGTCTTTCTCTTAATTGACAATCAGTATTCAAGAGCTTGGTTAAGTTCTCTTTTCGAAAACCAGTTTAAATGGCATTGGTGTAACAGTTAATCCCATTTGACTCTCGCTTAATTCCGGCTGGGGTCCGTTGGCCAATCGTAAACGAAAGTTTCGAAGAATCGAAACAACAAACAAGAAAATTTCCATTTTCGCCAGATTCTCTCCAAGGCACGTTCGTCTGCCTGTAGAAATAATAAAATATAATTACCTTTTTTTATATAAAAAGTAGTGTTAATTTGCAACATAACTGACGAATGGAATGTTCAACATTAAGATAGATATTGAAGTATCCCACTGCTGTTTGTATTCTTAATAATTAAATTACTACAGTTAACATCACTGAAATTAATTAATCAATATAAAAGATAGGTAGGGAAGCTAAAATTTGTTTGCTTCACTATTAAAATTAAACACAGTAAACACCACTGAACTCAATCTAGCAATAAATCAGACAGATAGGCAATCATTAACAAGGACAGACAGACAAGGGGACAGACAGATAAACTTGAGAACAATTTTTTTCATTTTCAGTATAATTGCCGTTATAATTTTTTTTTAATTTGACACTATTATTATTTAAGCTATTTTTACCTATTGAGTATGGTATATATTGCTCAGGTATTTTCACTTTTCCACCATCGTCTAAGAATCTTTCTGGATTAAACTCTTCCGCGTTTTTCCATACAGTTTCATCTCGAAGAACACCGTGTATATAAGGTATCATCATCGTTCCTTTAGGGATGAAAAATCCATGGAAATGAGTGTCTTCTGTTGCTGAATGAGCGACCCCTAGCGGCGCCAGATCAGCATGGCGCATGACTTCCATTGTTGTCGCAAGTGTGAAAGGAAGTGAAATTCTGTCATCCCAACTGACGGCGTCTGCGTTTGAAATGCTTGAGTCTATTTCATTGTGAATTCTTGCTTGCACTTCTGGAAATTTACACAAGTATAAGAATATCCAACGAATGGCAGTCGCGACACTCTCTGTTCCAGCCACAAATAAGTGGGATATTGCGTGGGTGAGTTGTTCAACTGCAAAAAGAAACAGCAAAGTAAGCTAACAGGTCTGAATAGACTTGAAATTGTGTGATCCATAAACCGTGTTCTTAACAGTCAAAGTCTATAGGAGGCTAGCAGCTGACATGTTAACAAACACGTTTTTTTAGATAACAACTAGGCTAAATATTCAAGACCCCCGCAATCCCGCTGGTTATTTGTGTTTGTCCTTCTTAACAAACTTATAAACTTGGCATATATATTATGCAAGCAATTCGCAGTTTCCTCAGTCCAATGAACCCTACCCTACCAAATTATTGGTTTGATTGATTGATTATTAGTTTACACTGTGACCCAAGGTATCAAACTTATATTACGCCGTTGAAATCCAGCCATAATTGACACAAGCACAACCGTAAAATGTGAAGTGTGTTGATAAAGTTGGACAGTTAATCTTCCCACAGTGATCAACCCCCAGTTATCAACTGCCCTTAGCCAGAAGGCTTTATATGGTAGGGTGTGAAGGCAAATGGCAAAAGGTTGACATTGCTATCTTTTATGAACTTCGGGTAGCTCTGCTCACGCAGAACTTGATCATTTTCCTCAATCAAACACAAAATAATGTGCATAGCGTAGTTATGAAACAAAATAAAAATTCTTTGTATTTACCATCTATTTGTCCTCCACTATTCTCTACCCTTTTTGCGTAGGCAGAAATAAAATTTTCGACATTTTCCTGGTCGTCAGACTTTAACTGCTTCTTCACAATCTTTCGTATAAAGTTCACGATGTAAAATATGTTGTGAATAGTTTTCTTAAATTGGAATAAATCTCCGGGTAGAAAGTCAAGGAAAGGGAGGTAATTTAAAGCAGCCGTTGCACCTGCGGCTCTGTAATTTTGTAAAAGCCTTCTGATATAATCTTGGAAAGTCTTGTCGGTATGCTCAAATCTTTTGCCAAGAATAAATGAACAGATAACGTTGGATATTGACGTATGGATAGGCAGGCATATATCGAACGGTTTTCCCCTACTTTCTGAAAGAAGCTGAGTGAAACAGTCAACCTCTTGTAAAATTCTCCCTTCTATCAAAGCCTTTCGAAATCCAAGATCTCCAAGCGCTAACGTAGTCAGCTTTCTCTCTCTTTTCCACTTTTCTCCTGACAACGTTATAAGACCTGAAAAAAATTTGATAATTTGATTAGTGATTGATTGATTGGTTGGTTGGTTGGTTGGTTGGTTGGTTGGTTGGTTGGTTGGTTGGTTGGTTGGCTGGTAAGTTGGTTGTGGTTGGTTGGTTGGTCGGTTGGTCGGCCGGTTGATCGGTTGATTGATTGATTGATTGATTGATTGATTGATTGGTCGGTTGATTTATTCACGGGTAGGTTAGTTGTTTGATTGATTGAGTTATTCAATGATTCATTCATTCATTCATTCATAGGTTCATAGGTTCATTCGTTCTTCCATAATTCGTTCGTTCGTTCATTCCTTCACTGTAAAGGTATATAAAACCAAAAATGACAATGCTACATGTAACAGGAGTCGTTACTCTTTGAAAGTGGCCATTAGTGACTGTAACGAATGCCTTAAATGTTCGTCACATACTGGTTGTGGTTGCACGGTGACACAACGTGTACCATTGTTCGTCTTACTGTCTTACATTTCTTGTCCTCTGTAATATTGTCGGCCAAACGTATGCTAATCTTCGTGACGTAAGGCTACACGTGAACCCTGGCGGTGCGATTTGTCCAACGACTTGTGAAACAGTAGATGACCGCTTTTTTTGGCGACGATTTGTCTGGGTCACAGAACGTTATAGTAATATCGCTTATCACTTTGTGTAAATGTTGAGCTTTGTCCTTTATGTAGAGCTGCCTACCAGTAAATGTACTTGCAAATGGAAATAAGAAAGGACTAAGTTTATCGGAGATTACACTACTAGTAGCTATGTTCTCATGTCATAGATATATGTATGAATTATTGAAAATGCAAATGAATTCCAGTTGTTTTAGAGAAAATGGGAAAACAATATTTATGATTTTAAAAGGTCTCATAAATGTCAAAACTAAATCTTTACAAAATCAATGTATATAATTCCAAAAAGCACGTCCGTACTTGTCAGATTAAAGAAATTAGAAACGATTTTTCTATTTCGTTTATAAAACTATTCAAATGTCATGCACACAGGGTTGTCTACCCAATTAAACCGGTTAGATTTCTTTATTCTGAAATGCACCGTTAAGATGACTTTGAAGACAGTGCATGTACTCATTCTGACAGTGATTCCGTATAGTTAACGATGTAAGAATTGTTCTTCCGAAACAAGTCTACCGACAAGATATTGTAAAGATTTTACAGCAGCATGTATGAAGGACAATTACTGTGATGGAGAAGCCTTTAGGTAATTTATTATATTTAATTTTTATTAGTTTAATTTTAAAGTCAGATGTTTTAATAAATATTTTAATAAATATATTCCAGACCAGGTGGACTTCAGCTTCGTTGACATCCATGTATGGCCTTTTAATGAAGTTGCAATAATTTTTACTTCAACGACCTGTGGGTTTATATACAGACATTTTGGCGAATTTTGTCTCCCATACATTTGTGAATTTTTAAGCAGTTAAGAAAATTCAAATCTGATAGCTTTGAGTATTTGTATTTAGAATACTGCTGTTTTGTAATTACCTTTATCAGGGCACACTTGCTCAGAAAGCCTGTTTGATGGTCTCCCCGAAAATACATCTCCTCTTTTCACGAAAGCCTCTTTTATTAAATCGAATCCATGAATGACGACTGCCAAGTCTTTTCCAAAATATAAACTATAAATATCTCCGTGCTTTCCCTGCAATTCTTCAAGAACTTCTCTTGGGTCTTTTCTAAATAATGTCAGGTTACCCAAAATTGGCAAAGCTGTTGGGCCGGGTGGTATCCCGTTGATTCGCTGGCAGCTTTTTATGACCCATAAGAGCGTTATGGTTAGTATAAGTATAACTGCGTAGGTCCATGATGTGATCAACGAGTCCAGCAGCATGTTGAGGTCGAGAATTCTCAGAGTAGCTGGCGCACGCAGCTTTTATTGGCTCCGATGGCCCATTCATGGCTGCTTGCGTATTTGACGTATAGAAGATAAAATAGAATTGACCCCAAACCGACAAGGTCACCGGGTAGTCAATATGCCAGCTCAATCATTCAAGGCGATATACTTTCTCACGTAGGATCGGATTTTATTGTCCCAGGCTAAAGGTATAAAAAGTGTGTACATGTACCAAATCGGCAGTAAGATAATACTCATAGTACTATACGAAATTCATCTATGTGGGACAGCGGTAGACTATAACCCGAGGCCCTACTATTTTTATCCGGGTCAATAAATCTGGGTGACACCCGGATATAAGCGTACCATATCTAGGTCAACTTTGACCACCAGTGGATAAACTACGTGAAACTCACCTTTCTTGTATTGCTCTAAATTCCGGCACATTTGTCGCTGACTGTTTAAAGTTCGATTACACGACATTACAGAATCGTCATGATTAAGAGTGACAAACAGACTGAAGTGTATATAAACTTTTCCCAAAATAGATTTACAAAGTTGTAGATCAGATAAAATAGCGTTTCGGTGTCTATTTATAGAACATAACTTATTACTGCCAAGAACGAGTGTGAAAAAATAACGATTAATTCTCCTTATATGGTAGCTAGTGAATTTGAAAGCTTCAAATCGTGCAATTGCCCTACAGGGAGATTTGAAGTATGGCTCAAATCTTCAATTAAGTAGACTTACAGGTTAAATACAGTTTTAATATACCGATCAAATAAATTATGTAGCCTTTTATTAGGTAAACATAGCTAGAAAGTGGAAGTTCCTGGACCTCCTACTAAAATTTCAAGTCCATAGTCGGGTTGGAAGAGAGAAAGAAGGCTGGTTAACAACAGATACTTGAACCGTATGCCTGTATTTTAAACAATGCTTAAGGGCGATTTCCAGCCTCGTTTGCAATCTGTCATGATCCATTATGACAAATCAATCATAAATAAAATCTGGAATGTATCACAAATCAGTCATAAATAACCTTTGGAATTTCTCACAAATCAGAATGTAATTAACCATCAATAACCCTTAGAATGTCTCACAAATCAATCATTAATAAAATCTGGAATGTCTCACAAATCAGTCATAAATAACCTTTGGAATGTCTCACAAATCAGTCATAAATAACATCTGGAATGTCTCACAAATCAGTCATAAATAACCTCTGGAATGTCTTACAAATCAGTCATAAATAACATCTGGAATGTCTCACAAATCAGTTATAAATAATATCTAAAATTTATAAAAAAAATGACATAGATCCTATTTGGACCAGTCATAAATAACCTCTAGAATGTCTCACAAATCAGCCATAAATATCCTTTAGAATGTCTCACAAAAGAGACCCTCTAACCCATACAATTTGACACAAAAATTCAGGTATATCCATCAGAACTGCTCGTGATGGATCAGGAACAAATTTTCTAAGTAGTCAGTAGTCATTAATATTCTTCGGAATGTCTCACAAAAGATTTGCAAATAATCTTTACTCAAATACTGACCAATCATAGTATTTATTAGAGTTGAATATAACCAACTTTATATATTTGATATGCAATCTAACGAAATTTAATTGTCTCTGGTTATAATATTGATTTCTGAATATACAATATATTTCACGACATATGAATTCATAACGAAAGAAATGTTTGTCGAATTTTGAAGTTTGCTGACTTGGATCTTATTTTGACCTGTAAACCTGATTTAAGATGGGTCTCCATATAGAGAGTTTGTGATCTGCATGTAATTCTAAAGATATAGAGTAAGTGAGTTTATATATAGGTGAGCTAATAATCAATGTTTTAACGTGTCTTTGAGATAAGCTTTATACACTGGCTCGGATGGGCAAAGGGCTCCTGGATAATCCCCTTCCCATCCACTGAGTTCGAGCTAAGCAATAAAATGGATATTCTCCGAAAATCGCGTTGTGTTTTTTCGAGTCTGATTACTGATTTTCAGCATTTACGGGCAAATCAAAGTCGTTAAGCACGCAAAAGACTCTTGAGTATGACATTAAGTGAAATACTCTTGAGTACGACAGCTAGGAGTGTTTTTGTAGGTATTTTGTAAATTCATGTTTTCAGCCAGACATCCATCTTCTCTAGCCAAGAGTTTTATTCCGAGCTACTTTACATTACAACCCTTGGCAGATCGATCGCATACAACCAAACTCTACTGTCAACTGGGACTTCCCACGCAACAAGATGTAGTGTTACGAGAGGACTAGTCAATGATGAAGGTGGGTGTAATGTTGACGAAAAAAGGATATGTTTCGGGTATTCAACCAGCTGAATGAGAATTGCATTTAATAATTTCCCAAGAATATCCGCCAGGAGCGTGGCTGTAATTATATTTATATGCGATCGAACAGCCAACGGTTGTAATGCAGCTTGGAATAAAACTTTTAGCTATCGAAATTGCCACAGACATCAGGATTTTATTATTATTGTTATTTTTTATCTTTTCAAACCAAAAGGCTTTCAGATATTTCTCTCAAAGAGTAAGATTCCCCCTAAATGTTGGTTAAGAAAAATATCAAAAACTAACAAAAATCTTAAACGTTGCAAGGAGATACATGTACCTTAAATTTAAAAAAAATCATATGTAAGTACCCATTTAATCACCATGATTGCAGTGTTAGGGGCCTAATTAATAATTTAACATTGATTGATAGATCGAGTGATTGATTTAACGAGTGATTGGTAGAGCGAGTGATTGATCGATCGATTGGTTGATTGATCGATTGATTGATCGATTGATTCATTTAGCGAGTAATTGATTAAGCGATTGATTGATTGATTGATTGATTGGTTGATTGATTGATTGATTGATTGATTGATTGATTAATTGATTGATTGATTGATTGATTTTCCTCCAGTGTTAAGTAAAGAACTAAAGATAGCTTTGCTACTCTTCAAACAAATTGTCCTTAGCCAGAGGGCCATTAAAAGAAACTTTATTGAAACTCCTTTTATTTTTGTTTGAATTAGGTGGAGGGGCGACAAAATGCCTGGTAAAGCCATAGACAATAAAATCTCAAATATTATAAAAAGAATGTTTATTAAACCATCGTATTGTTTTTGGTACATATACCTTGTAATTTGTTTGTTACATGTTAAGCTTTCGTCGGGGTTATTTCAATTAGTTAGCAGCGTGTCTACCAATCGGATGAAGTAAATATTTATAAAGGGGACTGCCTGGTAACAAACGTTGACCAAAGATATTACAATCTACCGCCCACAACAATCATATTTGAAAACATATAGGTCAATGACGTGCTTCTTCTTATCAATATGTTTAGTGTGTATAAGTACACCTTGACTAAGAATAAGACATCGAGAAAGAAATGCATCTTGAGAACGTTTGTACAAAGCCCCGCTTAATCCATACTTGTAAAGAACCAACAATTTGCTCGTCTCCACCTAGGTACGGATACAGACTGGCATTGTACTGTCAATGGAGATTGGACGAACAACCCGATACAAAACCTTCAGAAAATAAAGGCCCGCCTCTCAATGACAAATAATATTGAATTGTTATACTGTTCGACCTACCTGAACACAGCCATTTAGTAAATAAATTATCTAATCCGTATAGCATC
Organism: Mopalia muscosa; assembly: GCA_031763545.1. Classification (NCBI taxonomy): domain Eukaryota; kingdom Metazoa; phylum Mollusca; class Polyplacophora; order Chitonida; family Mopaliidae; genus Mopalia; species Mopalia muscosa. The sequence goes on from JARFOD010017873.1 coordinate 9,625, forward strand.
TTACCTCGCCAAAAAGGACTGACCTGTTCGTTTAAAAGGGAACACATGTTAAGTTTTTGGTGGTCATTTTCAGATAAATTGTTCCCATCTTTCTCGTTGAGGATAACATTATATTCAGTAAGAGATCCATGCAATTCCCGCCAAATATCACCCTTACCGCGAGAACACGTGTAATATCGATCAAAAGCGAGGAAGGTTCTTCTGAGAATTTATAGATTTTGACGAGAAAAGAACGTGGTTGTGTTATGGTTCGGTCTAACCCATAAGTATTCGAGGAAGAAAATGAGATGTTTTGGTCAAGGTTAGGTCATACAGATTTATATATTGGAAAATAAAGTGCTGGATCAGTGCAGTGTTCCCATAATTTTGTAGGTTAGGAAGACTCGAATAGCGGAACAAACAAAAATCATAGTTGAAAGCATATAGGTCAATGACGTGCCCTTTCTGGTCAATTTAGTGCGTAAATGTGCGCCTCAAAGAAGGTTCAGACACGGACGATGATCTTGCCCACGTCATCTTGAGACCTTCGCTTTAACTCGTAACACCCGTCCAGCCCCCGCATGTATAGGGAATGAAAATGTTCCTCCCTTATCTATATATAGGCCATGTCGTAAAATTCCACAGGTATTTTTTTGTTTGACCGACTTCTCATATGCGAATTGAGTCAAGCAAATAAATTCATGCCATTGTGGATATCGAATTCATAACATATTCAAATGCAGACGGACATTTGAACAGACGTTATTTTGTCGTGAACCGCTGCAAATCTTTTTTATATATTTTTTATTGTAGAAAAAACATGTTACTCGTAGTCATACATTAATGTTTATCGACGTACGAAAGAGAATTTTTGATTGACTGCTTCCAATGGAATTGGTGCTCTGTGTAGGCTGCATCGCAACGCCAACGCCTATCTCCAAATAAACAAATTTAAAGACTATACAAACTATCTTACTAAAAATGTATGCATATATATTAATTTTAAGTCATGTTAATGGAATATGTGTTCATTCCCTCATGGGTCTATTTTTTAATGCGTTCCTTTGGAATAAATATTTAATTTTTTGCAGTTAGCACCAAAAACATTTTCAGATGATGAAACAAAATAACGAATAACTTTTTACATTTTACACACATTGTATGTTAATGCCAGCGGCATGACTGCTAGCTAACGGTACCATACCGTTTAATATCCATGTACGACTATGGGGATATCCTTTCTATTCGTGGAAACTTAAGAACTGGCCTGGGGAATTTTCGTGGGTTTTTTTTCCAAAACACTATATATTTGTAACTCAACCCTACATCAGCCGGCAGCTAAAGATCAACACCAAATTCCTCCTTATCATTATCTATATCGATCTTTTCTTCTTACAACTTGTTGAATATGGGTGCTGTAACAGAAAACTCCCGAAAACTTTGTAGACGAAAAGATCATATTAGATTACGATTCTATTGTGTAAAAAGGTATCTTGAATGCATGGGGTTTGAATTAACATTAATATTTTCTAGAAAAACAACCGAAAGTTGCATGACGTGTTCTTAAAGTTTCCCTTCGATAAAAAAAAGATAGGATTTCACCAATGACTATGATATCAATTGATTAATTTATATGTTTTTATTGTAAAGACAGAAGTTTTTGTTACATTAGTCATATAAGATAAGATTTTAAGTTAAGTGTTATGGTAAGGGGTATAGGATAAGGGTTAGTTTAGGATAAGGTTTAGTTAGCTGCATGTAGGGTTAACCTCAATCTTCTCTAGCCAAGAGTTTTATTCCGAGCTACTCTGCATTACAACCCTTGGCAGATTATTCGAATAGAAGTAGAATAATAGCTACGCCCCTCTGGCATAGAAAATGTTCAAGTTTTGAGTTAAAGGAACTGATAGCATAGGTTGAATTTTATCAAGTTTTGACAATTTGTTTAACTTTGTAAAGCACTATTGACGTTTATATGGAGAGTTGGTGTCTGTAGGGATGGGTAGGCTTCATGGATACTCTCATTGAGTTGGTTCAATACCCCGAACATATTCATTTTTCGACACTTCGCACACTTTCATATACTGAGTATTGCTGTCTCTCATAACACAACATCTGATTGGTTGCATGCGCTTCTCACACATTCAATTAACCGCTTGAAAGCCGAGTCCGACTATATGCGAATAATCCGCCAAGGGTTATCATGCAGAGTATCAAGGTGGGTTTATACAGAACCAAGAAATTACGTTCTCTCTCAAACGACGGACATGCCGATGTCTCCACCGCGCTCTAACTCGGGTATATAACTGATATAGGGCCCTAACTCCAACCGAGTGAGCTATACACAGGCTTTATTATACCTTCCGCCTATTTTTTTTTTTTTTTTTTTTGTCGGAAGTAAAACTGGCTTCTCAGTTCTGTGGCCAAGGGTATTGCCAATATAGTAGCTAACTCGACAGAGCGGATGTTCTCAGCTACTTTAGTACATGGATTGATTTATTAAAACATTTCCAAAACAATGTCCCACTCAGGCGCACGTCAGGTTTTAGGGATGGACTCGACACAGCATAGTGCATTAAATACACTCACGCATTGTTTGGGGTTTTGTTGTCATCGATCTATGTTTTCAGGACTTAACATGGTGAAAAGTTCAATGTGTCAGCCTGAATTTAGAATAAATGTATACACTTAAAACACGCGTCAACAATTTTAATATATATATTTATATAAACAATTTTATTTTGAATATATCATTTAATTTCACTGAAGCGTAACGGTAGCCTACTCCATATGTATAGTAACACTTCTACTGGGTTTTACTGAAGAACAGTATCGATGCACGCAGGAGTGGTTTTTGTACTTACAAAACCTGTCCTTTAGAAAGTAGCAGTAAACAAGTTGTTTGTTTATTTTAGGCAAATATTTCTTATTAATAAGATGAACGTTATAATTCAAACATCGGAGCAGGATCCGTTTAATATTTAACATGTCAGTTTAATCACGATCAACTAACGTCTTGTTCATGCTTTATTTACTAAGCATTGGTGAAAAATTAACATTCCGACATCATGAAAACACTGCACATTTTAGGGTTGTACTACTGTGAATTGTTTTTGGAATAGAGCGCCGTCGTATATACCAATTACCCTTAAGCACGGCGTAAAACGCCAATCAATCAATCAATCAATCAATCAATCTTTCAATCTATTAACGACGGTCGGCAATAAATTAAACCTTTAACTTGTGTCGACAAATTTTCAGCGCACACGCGTGTTTGATTAACATACCTTTAGTTTTGGAAGTGGGTGAGGTGGGTTGAAGCTTGTAATGACTAGCAAGATTTATTTCAGCTGCTATTAATCGATTCTTTCAACCAGAGGTTCCATTATCCCATCCCATATAGTCCGTTGAACGGAGTCTTCTTGAGTATGTATAAAAACCTGCTCACATTGTTAATGTCGTGGTTCAAATGAAAGGTCAGATATAATATTGTCTCCTTGTTGTAGAATTGTAATTTAAATGGAAAATTATGGAATTAGAGCTCCGAATTTCAAGAGGAAGTCAGTAGGCCTATGCCCCACCAAACCAGTAAAGTCGACCTAGAACTAACGAACAGAATTACAACTCAGTGCTTCTTTGTGCCTTTTTTTGTCAATCAGCTATGTTACAACTCGTTTTATTAAATTTATACCAAAAACGAAAGTGGAATTACAGTCATTGTTTTTATCGATTTTATTGATTCATTGGATAAATCATGATCAAATGTATCGTTATTGTTGGGATTTCTATGGCAACCGAATTTATTAACCGCATAAGGAAACATACAAGATACAACGTCAGTGTGGTATGCTATGTGGGTGGAGTTAAATTAATATATTAATAAATTGAGGAAATCGTTGTAAATTTTCGCCATTGGTGCCAGCAGTAAGTAATACGATGTTAAACTAAGGCAAACTATAAAGGATACATTAGCGAAACTTGATGTTGATATGTTTGCTTGTTTGCTTGTTTGTTTGTTTGTTTGTTTGTTTGTTTGGGGTTTAATGTCGTTCTCTAGTGTATTTAACTTACGATGGACTGTCCACTTCACACTGATCCTTGACAAATGAAGGTGGAAAACCGGAAGGAAACCTCGTTAAAAACGACCACTCGATTGCCAGTCACATCGTGTGACTCACTCATATACAAAAAGGTTGGCAATGAGCTTTCTGTTGCCCTGGTACTCTCGGAGCTAAGGGGCACATTGAAGCCAATCTGTTTATGACTGTCCTATGTTTGTCCTGTCTCTTCTTTGTTTGTTGCCAATTATTTCGATGGTGCTTTCCATTTGGCTGATACGCCATCAAGTGAAATAACCGTAAGTACGGCGGAAAACATAAATCTAGCAAACAGACTGACGAAGAGTAAGCATTATTATAGTTCCTCTAGGATCAGCCTACTAATCCCACTTTGATGTAACGCTCACGGGTTCGAATCCGTCTGTCGCAATTAGGTATAGGAGTGAGTCACGCGATGAAGCTTCGTCAACAGTGGGGGAGATTTTAACCAGGTCTGAATTCCGCTCTGTTTAAGCCAGGAGGAGTCGTTGTACGAACGCCAACACATTGTTAATGACTTGGGAATGTTCAAGGGAAAACTAAAGTAAGGCTCAAATTTAACTATTTGTAATTAGAATTGCTAATGACTTTTTTCACCAACATATAGTTTGAAAACTTATTTTTTAATCGAAGCGATAAAATTGTTTTGTTCATTTTGAGCCCAAGGAGTCAGCAAGACCTTAAACCCCAATCAAACAAAACAAACCTCCCCTTTAGCATACAGGGACTGTTTCCAAAAACACAAATGCAGTCAATTTTTTTATCTATACATTTTGATCAATAGAAAAAGTAAAATGTTTATATTTCAATCGGGGATTCATCTTTGGGTGTAAGCTTAGCAAGACCTAACACTCTATAATATAACATACGCACGTAATTAAACAGTTGAGAAATCAATAAAACAAAGAAACTTTAATATGTACATTTTTGTAACACCACGACTGTTCACGTGTCGATCTGTCTGACTACCATCTGGTTTTGTCTATGATATATTTTAATAAAAGTCACTGTAACTTTGTAAGGTAATCCTTTATCCATACCTTGTATCATGATTTTCAAAAAGGTCGAACATCGATTGTCACGTATACTGAGATAAGACGGAAATGCGTTAGTTCTCATAGATAAGTAGATTATACATGCAGCTGGCTGACACCAAAGGTTAGAACTCTCCTGAGCTTGTAATCTAATACTAATTAATTGCTGTCAAACTGTCTGTACAAAAAATGGCTGAATATTTAAAAACATTTCCTGAGCACTATAGGATCGATTTCCTGTGCTACTTGCTGTTTACTCAAATGCATGGTATAATGCATTACAAGCAAGGATTCCTTCATTCTCCTTTTAAAGAACTGCGTGGACATACACACGCAATTGACGCCTCTTCGCAAAATGCATTATTGTTATGTTGAAGTTAGTTATTTGCACAGTAGCACAATGTATAACACATCTCCTCGACGCAAGTCGGAAAAGACGATCGTCGCATTAAGCTTTTCTTCCTTTCTCACCTTGCCATCATAGACGGAAAAACCTGAGCTAACTACAGTCTACAACAGCTACTTTCGGAGGACCCTTCTTTATCCCACCCAATCAGATTGAAACTTTCTTAAATTTCGAAAGAGGCGGTCTAAACAATGGATCACAAGTATAGGCTATACATGTAATATACACACACGATCTTAGTCCGATTATAAACAGATCTTGACATCATCACAGACACGTTAAATTGACACAGGCTTGTTTGTTGTCGACTTTGATGTGTAAACGGCTTTCTGATAGGCTGCGTGTTTCTACAATAGTCCAAATAAATTTTTCGCCTCGATTTGCAACAAGGGGTAGTAATGTCGAAGTCTTGTCTTACACAGTTTGACCCTGCACTAGGAAGATGAATATGTAGGGCTTATTTTTTTTCTTAGCCCTCGTCCCGACTATTCAAGCCGTGAAAGAGGTTGGAAATTCATCCGCCGCTATCGCTGGCCTCTCAAAACATATTCCATAATTTTTCTAATTATGGCGGGAAACCATGGACACAATAATCTTACATTAATTCTTACTTTCTCGTACTTTATTTCCTGAAATTTAAAAAAAGTTTTATGTGAAATTCCCACCCGCGTTGACTCGTTTCAGTTATCTCCTTTTGCAAACATAAAACTAAAAACCCACCAGAAAAGAGATGCTGTAATTCTGTGAAATATTGGTTCTTTTTTGAGTGCATCTAAAAAAAAGACTGACGATAGTTGCGAATCAATTTCCAGCCTCTGGCACATAAGTAGAGTAAGGCGGGGCGTAGGGCAAAGACGAATAAATTAGCCCTATATATTGTGCTTTTTATATGCTGGTTGGGAATGACGGCTCAATCTCACGGCTTAATGGTTTTGTATCCGAGTCCCGATAACAGTCTCCTTTGTTCCACAAGAGTGTTGTCTTTGTGAATAGCCATCTTTTGCTCGCCAAGCTTTACACAAGCTTCTAATAACCAATCTTCCGATTGTAAAGGTCAGAATGGGTAAGACGAAGCATTCGCATTTCCACCCTTGCTTCAATTCGCGGTGAAAACATGGCAAAACTTTCATTTTACTATTGTAGAAACACGCAGCCAATCAGAAAGTGACAACAAACAAGCGTGGCGCCTCTGGCAATTATTATGTCTGTGATGATGTCATGAGGCGTTCATGGGACTAAGATGGTGCATGTATAATACATATAGAGCTAAGTTGTCATCCTGCGTTTAGACCGACTCTTTTTTTAATAATGGAAGATGCAATCTGATCGGGTGGTGTAAAGAGAGGTCATCCAAAAGTAGCCATCTATGACGGCAATGTAGGAAAGGACTCTTTATACGACCATCTCCTTTCCCGTTTTGCCGCTGGAAGATGGTGTTTACCATATGATATGATCCACAGTAACCCGTGCTATTCATAGGCCAACTAAAGACAATAGCAATCCCGGTGTGGTAGAGCGTAGAGATTATACGAGAACACACAATGACTGTTGTATGCCACCAATAAAATAGAAAATATTATCATAGGTCATAACATAAAAATTCAGTCTTCTATTGCATGGTGGATCTTCTTGTTTATAGTTGTAGAGAAGGCTTGTGTTCGAGTGATGTGATAGCCTATTCCACCGGTTAAACCCTTGTACGTAGGTGTTCCAAGTGCGTCATCGGTTGTGTTCTAGTGATTATCGAGCGGTTTTCAAGTATCTTCCAGTCTGGTTATGTCAGCATTTGCCCATATACACTTATCCACGTAATGATTTATATCTGGCAAGACGATTTGACGTCAATTCAACGGTTTTGTTTATGGTCACTGTTAGTGTTATGTTTAGGGTTAACTTGAGGGTTGGGATTAGATTATGTATTGGGTTTAGGATTAATATAGTATTCAGCCTGACCCAGAACAACGAATTCACATTTTGTCTTACATGAAGGACATGCCGCAAACATAGGATAACTGATGATCCACGATTTATATTTAATAAATGAAAACCAATAAACTTTTAATAAAATGATCAAATAACTGACACGGTAAGTAAACTACTTATCCTATGACCTGTTCAAAATCGATACATCAGGTGATAGATTTTCCCGTGTGCCGCTTTCCGCGTGGGTATGAAAATGACTGGAATCGACCACTTGTCCATTTCCATTTCATTAAAACCGTTGTAGTCTTACCTCCATGGAATAAAGCGCGTGTAGTTCAATCATAAACCAGACTCATATTTTGTAGTCGGATATTTGGTAATTTACCGTGAATTTTCGGGTAGTCATCCGTCAAATTACACCCGTATAAGTACACTGTCACTACGTAATGATATCGTATATTATAGTTAAATAAATCTTAAATAAACAGTCTTGTCATTATTATTGAATTTTTCCCCCACAATTTACATTTACGCATTTTTACGCAACCGGATTTTTGGTAAATGTGGCGAAAACAGACCTCCATAACATGTCCTTCTGTGTCGTAAAGACGCTGGTTTATCTAAAAGTTACTGTCTGCGTTAAAAACTGTAAACCCATCGCAACTTCGGAAAATCGGTAACCGCAATCCCGAAAATGACATTAAACGTTAGAGGCCTGAAGTTAGAGTGTTTTGGCGCTATCAATATCAATCCATGGGTACGTGACTCCATGAGGAACATTTGACGAATACTTAATGAGTTTTGTGAACATTCTGACATAAGTTTAATCCATCGAATTGAAAAATAATTCATAATTTCTCAAATAGAGTGATTTGATTTCGTAATCATCCGCTTGTTGTCATATGTATATATACCAGTATATGTGCATTGAACGGCCTGTTTACAGAATTTATACATTTTTGGTTAATTAAATATTTTGTGGGCGCATAATCGCTTCATCCTTATCCGCTTTGGACTGACCCGACTAGGCACGCGATACTTTCAAACGTTGCCGAGTGCGGGGAGGAATTGCTGTCGCACATCGTTGCTTCTTTTTTTATTTATTTATTTATTTATTTATTTATTTTTTTATTTTTTTTTTTTTTGGCCGATGTTAGATTAAAAGGATTGAATTCCCATTACAGATCAACGCCAGTGTTATTGTGTGAGTACGATTGCCAATAAATTAACTGAGAAAACCTTCGACTTTCCATTGGTTGCTGGCTACCAGCCTACATGTACGATGCATTTGCGAGAATCGAACCCCCGATCCCAGAAGGGAGGCGGATATGCAGACCGGAAGTATACACTCTCAAGAGCGTATATAGTCTGGACCAGTATATCATGGAGGTGATCATTAGTGGTTCACGCCCTACTTTTAGTTATTCCAATCAGATAACGGCCTTGAAATCATTCTCGACACCACTGCCAACAAAAAGCTAGGACATTCACATAACGCATTAGAAAAACATTATTAACGGATTGTTTTTTGTTACTCCTCACTCAGAGAGAACGAGCGTAACAGACAGGTCCGTTTTAATTCCCCTCTCGTTGTTACACACATGGGTTGTATCTCGCGATACAATCCATCGGCCAAGCGTCTGGAGTGGTGGTCGGTTTAGGAGAAAATCGATACGACAATCATATCGGGATCAAAATACATGATCAGTTCATGATGCAATTAACACGTGGATGTTATAACTCAGTCAAAGCAATTGATTTCATTTATCGAATTCAAATGTAAAAAAAACATGACAGCTGCCAAATATTCGATTAACATCTAGAGATCTGATTGCATCAAAAGAAACAAGGCTTTACTGCTGTAATAGGGGCCATTTCTATAAAATCCTTTGCTGCTTCAGAAGCAAATTTTTTGAAGAACTGAGAGTTAACTATGAGGGCAGTTTTTATCGTGTTCCTGTGTATAGGTATTGCCTTTAAGGTAAGAGGTGTCTCAACTTATGGGTATCATAACCCTAAATGACAATGGGCGCGTCCTATATATTCAGCAAAGGCGAATTTCCGTTATTTTTCCGGAAAATATGGATGTTAATGTAAACCTTGCCGTTCCGGAAAACTTTTCACGCAAAGAAATTGCCAAAAATCATAATTCAGTACGATCTTTCCATCTAAAAAGCTCTGAATGAAAACCGCTTATCGCGACGGGACGCCTTAAAATTATACAGCGCCGATATCTAAACGTTATAAGGAGAAAATATCATATTGGATTACACTGGATTTCGATTTGTGGGAACTTGATTGCGTAAAATTTATCAGGGGCCGTATATTAAACAGTTATGCTACACTTAGCTAGTTCTATATATAACATTAATTGCATCTTGTCTGAAGTTTAGTTATATACTCTGCTACAGTTTCACCCTTTGTCTGATTGAGTTAAAATTGTTTTCAGTAAGTATTGTGTTAAACTTGCAAATGGTAAATAGTAAATAGTAAATAGTAAAAAAAAGCACCTTTCTTATGAATTCCGACTGTGGTAAGTATTTATCAGGTAACCTCGCTTGAAAAAAAAAGAGTGTCATGCTTATACATGCTTGGCTAGCGATTTCCTTTGAAGGATGACCCGTACATATCCCAATTTAAATAAGTATCAAAAGACACCATCGTGTTTACATTTCGATAGCAAACAGGACATTTTTTTCCATGAAATTAGCGGTAGGCGATAGGCATTGTTAGCTGTAGTCTCTCGTAAACCAGACTTCTCGCGTGAACTTCGACCACAGCTTCAGAGTCTGGTATCAGCACATGTTAAACGTTGCAAAAAAAAAAAAGGCCGTCATATGGCCCGGTTATCTTACAGTTGGTTTTCTGATAGGTTAATTTTTAGATATATTTTTAACATTCAATCAAACCCAAAACATATCAATTTATTTACAATTAAATTAATCTGAGATTTATTTGTTGAAGTTGAAAAGTATACAGTCTGTACTTTAAAATACGTGTGAACTGGATTATATTAGTAAACAACCGCGAATCAATGCCGACTCTAACAAAGAGGCAAAAGAGGCAAAAAGGTCACACTTGGTTTCGAAGACGGACTGGATATTTTCCAATTTCAACAAATAAAACCCCAAAATAATTTATTTGTAAATAAATTAATAGGTTTTGGGTTCGATAAAATGTTTAAAGTATATATATATCTTTTGGTTTTTTTTGCAACGTTTAACATGTGCTGATACCAGACTCTGTAGCCGTGGTCGAAGTCTGGTTTACGCGAGACTATGTTAGATGATGCAAATAACCTTTAAGACAGATTAGAGGCTTAATTTCTAAGCATTGTATAATTTCTGTCCGGGATTAATGTATCGTCAATGCAGTTATAACTACATGGACAAATACCTGGATCTAATCATGCTAGTTTAAACCAATAATTGGCATGTGCCACCCCCAACATATGACTGATTTACGCCAGTCTTAGTTTTAGTAACTTAATATCCTCCTGTTTTATGATTTCTGCATATTGGATGAGACTTATTCAAATCCCGGTGAAGGCTAACAAATAATTCCTTCTGTACAATAAAAACATAATGAGACTAAAATTGACATAGATTTGCCTTTTGATACTGAGCTGGGTGACCTCCCTACTCATCATGGCATATTTTTTCAAATAGATATATGTTCATGGTATATAGTTTTAATGCTTTTCAGTTTTAATGGTTAAAAAGAAAGAGAGTTACCAATTGTCTAACAAAGGATATGTATACGGGAAAATTCGGTATCGAGCCTCCTGAAAATCAGCATAGACCTTTATTCACATACCACGGTTGTTAGGTGGTGACCGCTAATATTTAGGCCTGTTGGTTCGTTGTTGGGTGCCTACCTCTAAACTTTACTTGTGTTGTTGCAAAGAGTAAATAGACAGTGTTTATTCACAGACTAAATATAGCCTCACCACTCGACGTGTGACGATAACTACCAAAGTCCGCCTACGAGCTCTTCTGATGTAAACGTGTCCAGACAGCTCACACGGCGTACGCGTGTCCGGCCAGCTCTCCTGGTGTAAGCGTGTCCGGCCAGCTCCCATGGCATAACCGTGTCCGAGCAGCTCTCATGGCGTAAGCGTGTCCGACCAGCTCTCATGACGTAAGCGTTTCCAAGCTCTAATGGCGTAAGCGCGTCCGGCCAGCTCTCGTGACGTAAGCATGTCAGGTCAGCTCTCATGGCTAAAACTACAAGAGCAGTTATCCGCTTTCAAAATGCAAGCCTACTTGAGCTAGTGATTAAAATCCCAAACATATATTGACATAATATTGGATTAATGGAAACTCATTTTACGACCTGTAATTTACCTTGTGAATATTTTAGAATGGAATTAAGCATATTTATATTTTATTGGGCAATTAAAGAAGCATTTACAATGTAAACATAAAGAGCATATAACCTCACATGTTCTAATTCCACCACTATTGCGTTTTGTAAGCTTGTAAATCTCTTATTATAATGGTTATGGGTTTAGAGGTGTTTTTCTAAATGTCATGTTTCCGGGTCAAATCCAAAATACCAGTAAGCATGCTCTTCTGTCATTTTATGGCCGGGACGTAAAGAAGGGCCATAGCTTCAGAGTTTAAGCCTCGCTAATTGTGTAATTTACCTACTTTGGAATTTAAAGTAGGGCTCAATTCTTCAACTAAGTTGACTTACCGGGTATATACTGGTAAAATATACCCATACAAAACTCGGTATCTACCTTTGGGCAAATGATACATCTGTACCGGGGGTTTCACAATGATGCCATGCTCTGGAGGTTTTTAAAATAACTACTTAATTTAATTATGATTGAATCAACATTATTCTCACCTTTGCTGAAATACGTTTTGCACATGCATTAATGTGTTTTAAGAGGCTTGAGTTTTAGGTTTAGTTTAGAGTTAGCTTTATCCCTAATTTCCCAATCTGTGTTGAAAAATTGGATAGGCCTACTTACCCGTCACAAAGTAGATCGGGATATAAACCAATGTAATTGATCGGTTATTTAACCTACCAACTGACCAAAGACTGTGCCACGTCATGTATCAAGTTGATCCTAGGTCGTACATAGTTTGGTTGATAGGTGCCTTCTGTTAACATTCTATCGCTAAATGACGTAGTTTATCGGAGATTTGTTGCACGAATCAGTAAGCTTGTATGATACAAAATACAGTCAGTCATATAATTAGTTATGGATGACTGAGGTTATTTGCAAATGTATATTCAATTATTATTTGTGATGCCATCTTATTTGTTGGTAGTGGTGTCGGGGGGGGGGGGGGGGCGGCAGAAACCGTTGGGCTGGCACCCCCCCCCCCCCCCCCCCCCCCCCCCCCCCCCCCCCCGGCTGAAACCTGGGGGCTGGCACGTCTTTATGTGAGTGAACTACACCCTTAAGTAAGACCTCTAAAACACGGCGTGGCTTAGTTCATGTGAAGCGACGGAATTGTCTTTCTTTGGCTTCATACACTGATTTTTTACACAATGTGCAAATATGAATTTGTACAGTGAGAAAATTTACAGACTACAGAAAAACATGATTATTCAGCAGAACATCTAGATTGTATTGTCAGTCAGCACCTTGGTCGAGCTGATCATATTGTATAAACGTATTCTGCTTTTGCATTCTTCAGTGCTTTGTATTATTTTTATTTTTATGTTCGAGACTAACAGCTATGTTGATAATTGCATTTTCAGACAAACAACAATTCAACCAAAGGCATTTGTATTGTCTATGTAGCGTTGTGATTCGATCTGTAGGCCTATATTATACAAAAGGCAGTTTTTTAACATTATTAAAATTATTTCATGGGCAAGTATGACCATGTAAACAAAAAATACATAAATTTACCAAATGCAAATGTGGCTTTCTAGAACAGATATTCCAAATGCACCATAAAATAAATTTGTTTTTGAGGAATTTGAAGGAAAGGTATTAAAACAAAATTATGGACTATTGAAAAACTTTGCCTACCATAGTAAGCCTATTTTTCTCTTTCTATAGAAGGTTTTTAAGACAGCGACAGGGAGATCACTTTTATACTGCTTCAAGGAATAATGCACAAGGCCATTGAATAAAAGCGGAAGTCGTTTTACCCACATACGCAAGACCACTATTAATTTTCCATAAGGCGTAATGTTTACGCTTGGCTCCACAACTTCCCTCCAAACTTTTGTTGGGCCAAAAAGCCTGGGGCCTGTTTTACGAACGGGCGTAAGCCTGCGACTTTGCGTAAATTGCTTGTGTCAGTGACGCAAATATTTACGCCCGTTCTACAAAGCAGGCGCAAGTTGCGACAGCTTTGTAGAACGAGCCCCTGGCACATACCCTAATCGACCCTTTTAGAGTTCACCATAGAAATCTTGACAGGTGATGACCGCTGAAATATTTAGCTGCATAGCCTGCTAAGAACTATATTAGAGGCTGACAAAACGAAAGTTGATAATAGTGGTCTTACGCCACGTACAGCACGCTCGGTGATAAACCAGGACCATTTTGATAAAGTGATATTCGCTAAAACGGCGTAAATTGTACGGTCGTCATTAGCGAATAACAGTTGTATGAATAGACCAAGAGGTTAAATGAAAAAAGTTTTAAATTTTATGTTGAGGTACAATACACATTTTCAAATTTGATTTTTTTTTTTTTTTTTTTTTTTTTTGTAAAAGTAGGACCCTCTTATGACAGTTATGGCGCTAATTTATACCCAAGTTCCCAGTCTGCGTTAAAAAGCTGGATGGTTCTTGATGGTTACAAGATAGCACCAGGTGTGAAACAACGCTACTGTCACACGACATCGACAGAAATCGTGTAACGCTATATGTTTTGTTTTATAGAACGAGACGTGATTTCGTCCATTCTGAAAAGCAGTTTGTTGAAATGAACTTTAACAATTCGCTTTTTAACAATTTTATTTAGCCGTGTTTTATTTCTTTGGTTCTCTTATATATTTGTATGTTTTTTTTGTTTTGTTATCCTGCTGCTACGAGTTTGGTATGTCGTTATTTTCAGGGAACTATCTCGTAAGTAGGCTATTGCCTACTCATGAGTTAATATATCGTTATTGCTAGTTATCATTTTCCTAATAATGGGTTAGAGAGCTCGTTATTACGAGTTAGTAAGTCGCAATTACGAGTTAATGTTTGATGTTAAATCCATTTTAAAAATATCTGCCAAAACAAAACTATCATCATTACTATAATTATAAAACAGACCTGGGTGTAATGTGTGGATAAAAAAAAAAAACAATAATTTGACATCGTTGTACTGGTGCTTCCTGTATTTTGTAACCATATTTTGTTGCCATGGCGACCTGGAGATATTGTGTCGTCATCGTAATTAAGATCAATAAGGCTTAAGCCCGCCGCAGACGAGAGCCAAATGCTCAGCTATCGACCTCGCGAGGCCGTTGTCCCAGCTGAATGGTTAGGCGCAGACGATAAGCATTTTGGCTGAGAACACTGTCGTTCAGTAGATCAAATGACCGTTCACGTGATCTAACATACGAAAAAATGACGAATTGAGAAATATCACGTGGTTAATTTACGCATTTTTATTGGTCCGTTAAAATCTTTGGCTGAGCTGACAGCTTATGTTCA
>JARFOD010017874.1:0-11114 GCA_031763545.1 Mopalia muscosa
ACAGAGACACCTGACATTGTCCTTGAAGATAGGAAGAGAGCTTTGAATTATGAAGAGTAGAACGGAAGTGATGAGAAGAGTGCGGTCCATCACTGTCCAACAAGCACCTGCTAGCCACACCGAGGCTACACAGGGGGGGTCTCCATTATCTAACACTCTTCTTACAACTAGTTCTTTTGTTTGTTAAGAGATAGAACATGTTTTGTAGCATTATCAGGTGTTTAATGACACTAAAAATGACATTCAAAACTTATATTCTACTTTTCAAGTTATCACAAAATAGATACAAGAAAGTTGAGGTCCAAAGTGGGTTTCAATTTCCTATAATACATTAGTGCCGAAGGGTATTTCAATAACAGGAAATTCTGCTCCCCGGCTCTTATCATACTCCATTCTTAGTTCCTTATATGTCATCTGTCAAGGAATATGGACATTTGCAGAAAAGACTTTAACCCTTACTGGTCAATATGCTAAATTACATTTAATAGATGAAATAGGCCCAGTCTATGATGCTACAGCTTATGCATACCGCTATTACGTTTTTGTTTGGTTTTCGATTCACTTCATATTTGATATAATTTTATAATATTAGGATGTGCCGAGCCAAAGGGTGAAGGAATCCTCTTTAAAAAAAAACTGACAAACATAAAGAGGGGAGACAGGACAATCACAAGAGATGAATGAATTCAGAAAGACATGAGCATCTTGTTGCCTCTCGTTCCTACCACTAGGCCTACTGTTGATTTTGGTTTCACTTCATATTTGAATTCATTTTTAATAAAAACGGGATTCTCCAAAATTCCAATCCCAAGGGTGAGGAACTATAAACCCCCACATGCAACACACACTGAAAAAGACATGACAAAAGCTAGAGATAAAGCTTTTGGTTGCATGAAACCATCCAAAAAAACAAAAAGGCAAAGCTGGGCAATTACAAGATGTAAAACAAAGAGGCAACAATGAATCAAATTCATGTTGCCTATAACACCTGGGCAAAATAAAGCTCCCTCTAACAAGGAGCCACTCTATCAGTTTGTCATATTCAGTAAGCTTTCCAGAAATAGAGTTAGATTGATTGCTTATCTAGCATGCGTAATGGTTCAACAAAGGAACTAATCCAAATATCTAGTCTACAGACAGTTGTATTGATTTATTTCATACAGGTACATTCATAAATTAACAAGATGAAATTACATTTTGTCTTCTACAATCGATCAACCCCCTCTGTAGCCTCGAGCTGACTATTACACAAACAACCCCATTCCCTGTCATCTTTTCAATGTCTATCCATTGTACACTCTTTGATTACAATACAAATGAAATATTGATAGGTTGATGGCCTGAGAAAGGTCGCTATGTCTAGGGTTGAATTAAGTGATCAATCATTAGGGAGCATCTCTCCTTTACAAATGTTTTATATACCCTGTAATAACTATACATGTTTATCTCATTCATACTTTTATTATAGACAAAGAAAGTTTTGCTCGCCAGGATTTGCTAGACAGGTTTCAAACTATAGAAAATAAAAAACAAAAATAAAATAACAACAATACTTTAAATAGGTGATGTAATTCATGGTAAGGGACCATCTCTAATTTATATGAGAGATACCAAACAATCCCACTGTAATCAAAAGATGAATTGGTCCTATTGCTGATAGTTATTTTACTGAAAAAAATAGGAGATAGGACACTCAGTTACTTAAACAGTGAAGATAAATGATAATTTTGGACATTGCACCTTTCTTTCTGGCCCCTGGTGATGGACCTCGACACACAGTGCCGCTGTACCAAAAAAAAATAAAATGCCAGCTATTCAAAATCAGTCAATCTAGCTTTTCAACAAAAAGTTTCCCTGGAAAAAGAAATGTTATGTTGTATATTCAATTTCCAGAGTAGCTTACAAATAAGGAGAATAAGTTTATTTGTCTTTTTGTAATTAAATCTGAAAGATTGCAGTTAAATTCATCACAGAAGGACTTTATTTCTGGAAACCTGTCCAGCCCTGATTTGACCCCTGATGACCCTGGATAACCTTTCACCTTATGTCATCATAAAAGTGCCAGGAAGAGAAGATAATGACCCAATGAAAACAAGCAATCCATTCTCCTGGTTAGGGTGTGTTGAAAACTTTAACTGAATCATTAGACTGGAAAAGATTCCAGCTAGATTACACTTTTATGGTTAGATTTTTTTGTCAACCTTGACAGATCTAAGGTTTTATGCCTTCCATGGTAGCACATCATAAAATGGTGATAAACCTTTTACTAGGGTATATAGGGTGCCCTATTTCTAAACAAAGTACTGTACCTTCTGACCCGGGTTTTGCAACAAGTGGTTGGAAAGGGAAAGCTACTGTTCTCACAACTTTATCTTGATTTGATATAGGTGGGTAAAAAGTGAAGACATGGAGTTAACCATGAAGCAGGTTTCCCGGGCACACAAGGAAAAGGGGCATCAAACAGGGGTTTTTTTTTGCAGAAAGTAGTTTTGAAACAGAACCAGGGTCACAGAATAAAGGAGACCTTAAGAAGAAGACCTACTGGGGTATAATCATATCTCTGCCAGCCAAGGTTGCCAGAGTAACACCCTAAAGCAAATTTCCATTATATATTATTTCAATTTTTTGGCCTCTTCTCAATGACAATTTTTTTTTTTATCAAATTATGTTATTATAAAAATAATTAAAATACAATTTTAAAGTGTATGGTTAGTTTTTTCTAAAACTTTAATGGAATTTTCCAATTAATTTAACGCATTATTATGTCCCTTCAACAATAAAACGAATTTGATTGAAGGAAATACCCCAACCACAGGAAGACATTATTTTAAGACAAAGATTGAAGTCTTATAAAAGACACTGTAAATGTCACTACAGTTGTGTTTGAAGCTGGTCTAATTCTCATCTCATCCCAAATAATGTTTATTGGAGCGACACAGCAAATTGGCTCGGAAGCCCTGATTGGTCGGTTTATTGCAGACTAAATTAGTAAGGAATCTGTGAAGCCTTAAATCTGGCTCCGTAATAGATCAGCATACACCGGCTAGTGAAAAGGCACTGAGCAGCTGTTAGCAGTCTTGACAAGATATCCTTCCCCCTGACTGCATTCAGAAAAATAACTCCTACATACAAGAGTTCCCTTATTCTGATACTGGGAAATGACACACTCAGACTCCTGTGTTGTATTGGTGTAGTCAAACAGCAATAACTACAGTAAAAGGGAACAGATAATGTTCAGGATGATGATCAATATGTACAGGCAAGACCAGTCTACCAACCAAATTACGGACAAGATCTTTCTGCTCTAAGGGACAGGTGCTTTTTTCACCAGTTAAACAGTAATTCCAAATAACCTTAAAATTAAATATGACCTTCATGTCGGTTGTGAAGAAATAATTATAGATTAAATTGTAACTGATTGTGCATAAAATTCTTTTGTGAAAGTCTCAAAGGTACAATTGCCAAAGTATGGCACCGGTAGGCTACCAACTTTATGGACAAAATAGATTTTGAAATATAGAGCAACATCCTTGCAGTTTTACAGACTGGAGTTGTCAAAGGAAACCTTGGTCATCAAGGACTTCGGCAGACTTAGGGTGTGCACAGCACACCCTAAATTGATGAATTGCCTCATTTGGACGATGATCTGTTCAATAATTTTATCAATGACTCACCTCGCTGCATTTGTGGAGTTTATTTTGAGACTGCTGATCACTTCTTTTGTCATTATCCTACACGTAGATACACCCAGTGCAAGCAAAAGCTTTTGGATGATTTGCATGCAACCGGTTGCACGAGTGACATCGGCATTTCACTATTATTGTAGGCCTACGGTTAGTCTAATTTATCCTCTTCCCAGAACTACGACATTAGTTTGGCTGTTTACCAGTTGATAAACACCTCTCTTCGTTTCAAGTAACGCGCACGCCGAATGGACATGTGCAGATGGGACATGCCGTTGATTGCTAGCGACCACTTCATAACCTGTCAAAATTTTATACTCTTTAATTTTATTTTCATATTTTTCTTTTTTCTTCTTATTTCTCCAACTTCTCTCTTGCTTTCTATTGTAGTGATTATGTCTACTATTAAAAACACACCTTATTAGATAACAAATAAGATATGATTGTATATACCATTCATACAAAAATGTTATGATATTGATGTTCATATTGTCAATAACCATCTTAATTAACATCTGTATCTTTTGAAAATCTACACGTCACAAGCTTCGCGTTTACTGTGTACAGTAATGAAATAAAGTTTATAAACAATTAAAAATAAAAAAGGATTTATCTAGAAGAGTGAACTGAAACAGAATGCCTCGCTATACAGGAATTTCAGGGGACTTTCATATATCCCCAACATTAAGTAATGGACAATTTGAAGTTGCTACGGTGGACCGTTTCCGCGAAATACCTCAGCTTCAATAGGTATCTTAAGTATATTCACACATTCAGGTGTAATATGGACATTTACCATGGGAGCTACGCATTAACTTGTAAGAGACAAAAAAATGCTGTGATAATCCCGTTAATCGCTAACACGTTTTTAATGACTATGAAATATGCTCGATGAACAACTAAATTAAAGACTGTTCGTTCTAAGAATTTGGAAATCATTGTATTAATGGCATAAGATTTAAATGTTTCATTTTAAATACAAGCGAACACATATTTTATTTGATTTGAGTTCAAGGATACAGCCAAATTTGTGCGCAATGTCATCACTCAAGTTATACTTTACATACGTTAAAATTTACAAAATTAAAGCAAAAGGCCTTTGACGTCGGCATTGGGTTATAAAACACCGGCTATCAATCAATCAATCAATCAACAAATATATTCATCCATCCATCCAGCAAGCAGGCAAGCAAGCCAGCAGTCAGTTAGTTAGACAGTCAATCCCGAGACTGAGCACCAATCAGTCAATCAATCAATTAAAACCGGTTAACATAATTTAAATAACTACAGTACGAAGTGTATCTTTATTTTTTTAACAATAGTATAAATTTCCATGTAAATTTTTGTACCGATATGTCCATACTCCTCATAAGTTCGGAGAAGAAACATACTAAACAAGTTAAGCAGTTTAAATAAGAGGTTATTTGTTTCTAGCATCAGCTAATAAAACATTGCCGTTAGAACGAATGGGTTAAAAGGCCTTATACCATGGTATTATTATAGCAGCTCTATATCACCTGCCATAATAGGGACAGAGCATGTTTAATCAAAATATTATACAGTCGATCCAGATCGCAACTTGAGCCCGAGCGTTGCATGGATAAACTCATTATTTTCTACCATGGAACGATTTGACAATGACAGACCTGGTTCCGTGAGCTACAGGATAGTCTTGAACCTTCACCATAACCACATTGGTTAAAGCTCGTCAACAGAAATAGAAGAGTCAGTTTTATCAATTTCAAAAATATGTAAACGATAATTAGATATCTATGCATCTTTTTTAATATAAGCAAAATAATATGTTGGATGTTTAAAATATAAATCAAAACAAGTGTAATGTACGCTAGCGTTGGAAATTTGCCGGCTTACTGATGCATTACTTTATATATTTAATATCAGATACGTTAAAACTGTTCCATGTCAGTTATGTACAATAATACCTAACACATAATTTCATAGTCAGCCTACATTTTAGACTACCTGTAAATTTTAATAGTGTGAAAAGACTGTCCTTATTTCAGAGTAACACATTGTTTTTGACGTGGCACACAGTCTGGAGTTGTGATTAATGGAGATAGGCGACAGACCCGATTGATATGGACAGAAAATGGACATCCTTTCCGCACGCCATCAAAATTGTTCCAGCACCCTATTTCCACAGAGTCTAGAGTTACGCCGAGGTGATGTGGAGGTTTAGGGAAGGAAACCCCTCGAGTGCTATGATGGTGGATTGCTTTCTCTGCCCGTTGCACTCGATCACATAAACACTTAGATAATAAAGCAAGCAGGACAGGTCAGTGGTACGGATTTGATGACATAAACTGGTTGGTTTATCGCGGCCCTTATAACCTTTAGTACTCAACATAGTTAGTTTCTTTAACACTGGTATACCATATTTCGAGGGAGAACAATAACCAAAGCGAAAACATCCCAACTAACCCTTGTGAAACCTGACATATATAATCCCCTCTGACAATAACAAAAGGTGTTGTAATAATGATCTGTCTGTGTATAACTTGTCGCAAATGTATTCAACAATCAACATGTTAAAATGTATTCAAATATATTGAAATGGATGAACAAATTTATAACAAAATAAAATGTAATTGAACAAAAAAATGGAATCAGGACTGATTATATGGCTAAGTTGTAAGAAATATCTGGTCTCATTGTCTAGCCCTATTTAAAACAATATATACAATTTAATGTTGTCTACTATGATCCTATGACAACAAATGTCATCTTGTTCACTATATTGAGAAACCGACCGTTGTCTACACAGTGATGTGGACGCCTCCAGGAGTTGACCGCCTCCGCTGGCTTGGCTATAAAGCTGGCTGACCACTTTGACTATCGGCCCGAGATCACCAGAATCGCTGATTATTACTCGAAGATTTAAAATGAGAGCCTAGGATGATTTATGTGGTTGTTGGTCGGCGAATCACCCCGGCAAGACACCACTGCTATTGGATCTCATATATCCGGTAGTGTGTCATACAGAGTGATGAATGGTCAGCGGATGGACTAAGGCAGAATTAACGCTGGATTTATAGCCTTCGTGTCCCGGGTTGCATTCACTCTCCCCCACCCAGTGTCCACGCCCTGGACATTCACTAATACTGCGCGCTTGTTTGTGTCACCAGGGGGAGGGAGTAAATCAACCTAATTCATCGAATTGCCGCAAGTCTGTCACACGGTCAACTCAAAGATTTCTCTTAACAAAGGCATTATCTGGCCGATAATTTGACTGGACCACTTCGAGAAAACAGTATACAGGGAACGTAGAGTAATGCTGTCATAAGTTGTTTGCCTTAATCAATATAGATGATCAGTTTGGTGGAGGGGATAATTTTGAAAACAGTTCTGCAGAGTTGTTGCATGTTGCAAATGACAAGTATTTTTCCTAAACGGATCTTTGAAAGTTCATATCAAGACCATTTTAATCTTTTTATAGATAACTCATTGGTTAATTTTGAAAATATAATGGTCATGTAAAGGTTTTACCGAAAACAATAATTAGAATAATGAGATCCCGGTGGTCATTTTAGTTGGAGGCTCTTTATGTGCAGCTGTTGGCTTGCGTCCCATGCAGGGTATTGGCCGATGCAATCTTGAACTAACCTAGAGACGATGTAGCTAAACCTACAAACTGGATATAAGCGACGAAGATGTAATACCTTTCAAATAAACAAAACATGACACCACTTTTAACGATGTTTCACGAACGCCTTGGGTAGACAAAGATCATATACATGTACGACGCAAAATCTGGGACAAACTAACGACACTGATACAAAACGCTTGTTATCCACACAACATTTTACAACATTCCACTCAACCCCATGGCGAAAGTGATGCTGAGCTTATCTAACTGTTGATACCCGGTCGTCATATGTCATGGAATATAAAGAGGATCTCTGATGAGTGACCAGAATATATAACAGTTCGCGAAACTCAGGTAGTAACGAGCTTCCTCATTTGCGGCTCGGAATACATAACAATTACTACACGAGTTTCGCCGGAGACTCGGAACAAATTAATACCTTAGTTCATAAATTTTATATCATGGTCACGAATTTGATATCCTTTTTATTCCATAAATGCGGTAATTTTAATCAGACATCAATATAAATGTTAGCTTCGCTGTCGAGAAAAAGACGTCAAGCGCGCATTGGTATATACACATCTGAGTCAGCGTAAAGCGTCCACCAGAGCAATCACCACTCGCGTAAACCGACAACGGTGCAGGTGAAATATTTATTTCACTGAAATATGGCAGATTTTTTTTAATGGTAGTCAATATCTATAAATTAGGCCTAAACGATAAACAATGCATTATAAAGACTTCCAAACACCTTGAACTGTGTCGTGAAGAGGGTTGTATTATCTTAATTCATTATCACTAAAGTTTAAAATGATCGAAATACAGATAGAAAACGAGGGAAGTGTTATCTCCTGTCATAAATTAGATGTTGATTCTATAACACAAACATGTCAGAGGATGCCAAAGGTTGATTATTGTTAGGCCTACTCATGTGATCTGGGATCGCCAAACTGCTGGTATGTCACGGCTGTTTTCCAACTGACCAGACACCATTTGCTAGTTGTAAACTACAATAGTAAGTGAAAGTTGTAGCATTTCATTGGTTAAACTGTATCAAAGAACAGAAAGTGACCAATCAAAGCGTTTGTTTCCCCACACAAGGAGATACGAAACAAATATCACATGACTCTGTAAAGATATTGACTATAGCAGGTGCAATATCAACGGCTCAGTCACACAGCCATACAGTGAAATAAATCAGAAAGAACGTACTGTACGGAGAAAGTTGTGGTCTATTCGACTGCGATTGGTTGAAATGCGTAAAACATTGTCATTTTGCATTTTTACAGAATAAAAGAAGCTGAATCTAGAAGTACAAATAGTAGTGTAACTCGAAAGAACGATTAACTCTTATTGAACTCAATATTTCGTCACTTTATTTTGCCATCATCAAGATGGAACTCTCCTGATTATGGCAAATCAATCTACTTATACATGGATATTGAACAATGATTCTGCAAATCTTGACACAGCAAATAAGTTAGAGAAAGACTTTTTTCATAAATTATGTCTGACTTAAACATGAGAATAGGCTGGCCTGACATTTTTAGAAAGAAAAACGCACATATTGAGCTGAGGTACTTAAACAGTGTACAGCGCACCAGATATGTGTACTATATATACCGGAGACAGATATTCAATCATGGTTTCAAGCTGAAACAATGAATACAACGCTGATCCAATAAGATCTCTCTAAGAGTTTGTTTGGATTCCTCTTTCTAGGGAAGAATTGGTTTTCAATCGGCATGGTCTCCAAAAAATCTAAAGCAGCTGACCAAAAATGTATTCCTACCTGATTTATTAGATTTATCACGATCGAAGTAACTGACCACTAGTATATTTTAAACGACTGTTGCTTTAAATTTGACTTATTTCTGTACATAAATGTATTTATGGATAATTTCTAATAATTAAAAATATATATTAAATTGTTCTGTTTGTTAGCTCAGTTGTAACTCAGATAATACACAATTTTCCTACTAAAAAAAATATTTATGTTGTTAGAAATTTTAAGAAAGAAATTCGGGCAAACATGACTTGAGTGAACAAATAAAAACATCGGTAAAAGTGTACCACAAATAACGTAATCTTAATATGTACCATAAAATAAGTGAGATTTATAAAATACAAAAGTGTTCAGTTGGTGTATAAACAGTGGGGTAAAAGACAAACTACTGTTTATTCTCAGATGTAATCATACCTTGCCTTGTTGTAAATCAGTTTAACATCTTCGAAATTCCTTATAGAGTAGACATAACTGATATGAATTCAAATTTGGCGGAAGACTGTGTAGCAACCAGTCGTACTGGTAAGGAAGGAACAGATCAACATTGTAGTTATAAAATGGCCGGATTGGCATCGCTGTCAGATCCAATAGTTATTTCACTCACATGACGACGTGCCATCCCAATCGGTGAAAGAAACCTCCCTCGACACCACTGGCAACACACAGAGACAAGACAGGACTATACAGGACAATCACATGACCTTATCCAAAGACATCACAAACAGATCAGCGTCATGTTGCGTCTTGGCTCAGAGTTCCAGGGCAACAAGCTGCGCCTTCTCAGTATGATTCTAAGATACCGAATATGGTTCATTTGCTGCAAAGAAAACCGTAAAATGCCAACTCTATTTATTTATTTACATGAAAAATTTTAGCTGAAAGAAACTAACATCAATACATGCACTTCATAAATATTTAATATATAATTCAGTTTGTAATACTTGTACAACATAGCAATAAAATACCTGTTGTACAAAATAAATTGTCATTAACATCGACGTGAAATAGATTGTCATTATGGTTTAAGTAAACAGCAATTCAGATTTCTTCGTAAATGCCATAAATTCAAATGGAACTATCATCATTTGTAATTCAGACTGTCTAAAATGAAAACGAAGCCATGTTTCTCTTCAGATGATCTGAAGGCAGTGGGTAGTAAAGGTCTTTCTTAAAGATGATTCGAATCTCGCAAATGACGATTTTGTCTCAGTTTAACTTGTATTTTTATGCAAAAGTAAAAACATGCTCGAAAGTAGGGTGACTATGTCGTTGTGACGACAGCCAGAAACATGCAGTTTACTCGAGTTATTCGCTATAGGATAAGCCAGTAGCAGAACGGAATATTGTCCAGCATGGCGCTCTCTATGTGTAGAATAATCCTTCCTATTCATAGTCACCTGTATGGTTATGCACACGGATATAAAAGACACCGGCTACCGGATATCAACTTATTGAAATCAACAGCCGACATGGGGCGTATCTTACCCCACAGTCTACATGGCCCTTTAACAGTATTGATCATTCATTCACTCAACATGTTTACGACGTAACTAAATCCGTAAACGTATCCGGTTAACCGAAGATTGTCAATAAAACATTATAACAACAATTTTACATTAATTGTAATTGAAACATACACATTTAAAGGTCGTTGATATGTCCATGGTCCTTTCAAAAAAAGTTTGTAAAATATATTTGTTTTGTAAAAGTCTGTTAACTCCGTGGTTGATTTGCTTAAATCAAATATGTGCAGAACAAATGTCCGTAAAGTTTCCTCTTGTCCTCTGACATTTGAAACCTATCACGAAATATCATATCTTAATCCATCAATTTATATTTTTGGCTCTTTTAAAAATCATGTAAGATAAATTTTTAATAACCTATAAACCCACACATGTATACTATATTATAAATTGATTGTGTGTATGTTTATACAGGTATTGCTTTGACTTTAGGGAGCAGGTGGGCCATGACCCTGCAGAATACTCCCTCGGCTTCCTCGGTCGATCGTAAGAGGCGAGAAAAGAGGTTGCTTTCT
>JARFOD010017885.1:0-11114 GCA_031763545.1 Mopalia muscosa
GCTCCATTCTCCATACTGATTGCCCCATTCCCCCTACTGATTGCCCCATTCCCCCTACTGATTGCCCCATTCCCTTTAATAAGGTAATGGCAAAACCTACATGTTTTTGAGGTTTTTTTTAAAGGGAGACAAACTCTATTTAATCATTTGAAAAAAAGGAAGAGTTACTTCCCTTGTGTATGAAGTTTGTTCATGAATCATTTCCCAGATAAAAGAGAAATCAAAACAAAAGTCTAAAAAAAGAAGCTATTCTAGAATTTCCTATTTAGTTGTCTTGTTTCCTTAAATGATTTCCTCTATTAATTTCACAACTGAATCTTCCTTTTCTCCAACTGGTGGTTTGAAGGGACTTTTCTTTTACCCTGGTGGTCTCTGAGCTAAGGGCCAACATAAAGCCATCTGCTTTTAACATCTTGTTTGTTTGTTGCCAGTGTTGTCAATGGTGGTTTCCTTCACCCACTGGACTGGCTCGCTGTCATGTGAGTGAAATAGCCTTTTCTTTAATGAATGATAACCAGAGTTATGATCACATTATGAAAATGGAAATTAATATATTGTACTACACACAAAAAGTTTTACTTATTTATAGAATAGGGTTTTTGGGTGGCCTTCCCCTTTAATTATGAGATAACCCCAATAAAACAAACTGGACACTGATATGTTTAATTATGTATAATTATGTTTTGTGTTGTCTTTTATGGGAGCACCAGGGCAACAAGCAGCTCTCTCCCAAGTTCCCAACTGTCCAACTAGGAAGGCTGAACATTGCCATTTAAAGATTGAGCAGTTAGTGAACATCAATTTTGCCAAGGCCCTTTAGGGATAAAATTGTTGAGCATAGCAAAAAAAAAAACCCCAAAATGCTCAATTATTGTATTTAATAACAAAACTTTCAACTAGTATCGCTAACATGTACTGATTATGTTCTCTTATCTGTTTGTATTATTTATCAGGTGGAGCAATCGTCCAAGTTGTTTGCTTACTGCACAGTGATCTCCATGATGATAAGACAGTATCTCAGATTCATCATATTTCTTCTTCAATATTGAGAATTTCCCCTTCACCATCAACAAATCATTATGCCATGTGTGATACACTTCATAAAAAATCATCTGGAAAAGTTGTAAAAATAGTAAGAAATTTATTAGTGAAATTTATTTCTAGATGTTTAAAACTTATATTTACCTGTAAGATGACTATCAGATATATGAGTGAGTCACATGCTGTGGCTCCGGCAATCGTGGGAGTGGTTTTTACAAGGCTTCTTCTTGGTTTTCCACCGTAATAAGGCTGTGTACAGTGTGAAGTGGGCAATCCGTCATATAAGTGAAATACCCTTGAGTACGACGTTAAACACCAATCAAACGAACAAAACAAACGAACAAACAAAAATACATGTAACATAGAACATTTTGTTGAAAAGACTTAGGCAGAGATGGCAAGTATCAGAATGGAGGAATGGGAATTTGGTGGCTTGCTCTTAGAGCCTCGGGTTTAATTCAACCACCGGTTTAGGCTTGCAAAATTCTCTAAACCTGTTCAAATAAAAAAGTATTATCCCTAAAGATCTAAAAAATCTGAATACAGATAACAATTGAGCCAAGTTTTGATCCCAGTTTGTGTTTAATTACCCTCTATTTTTTCACCTGTGGACTGTTTGCATGAATCGTGGACACTGGACTTTTATCTTATCATTGTTTGTTTTCAGTGATAGTTCATAGGCTGTTTTCTTTACCAGTTGGACTGACACACTGATATGAACATATGTCTGGTGTAATAACCACTTAATGAAACAAACTTACAAATCTCTTTATCTCTATGGACAGAACTTTCAATTCTTGAAATGAATCTCCAGTTATTATGAGTTATCTTTGTAAATCTCTAGCAAAGGGAATACTTATTTATATAAGTTATTGATAAAATAGTGTTTGTCTACAGCAGTGTTCAATATGGACTATAGTATACCGTGGTAGTTTAAAGGATAAAGTGGTGGCATCTAGTTATTTTTCTGTGTCTTCTCATACTTAGAAATACATAAATAACCTCAAGTACAGCTTAAAAAACCAGGGAGACAATATTTTTGTAGCTGAGTTATGTTATGTGAAATTAACTGCCTTGCCATTCCATGTTGTCAGTGATAGTGAAAGTATTTATTTTTTCATCCATTTTCACCACATCATTTGATCCAAACATAAAACAGAAACCATACAAATAATCCTATCAACCATTTTCTTTTCAGAGGGAATATTTTAGCATTTCTGATTCATTTGTTGTGACAGATGTACAGGAAGTGAAGCCTTTCGTTGCCATGGTAACAGAAACTTCAGATAACGTAAGAATTGAGCACTCACCAATATTTTTATTTATTCTTTAAATAGCAATGTGTTGAAAGTTTAATATTGAGATTTACCTTTCTGTGTTAGAACAAATATTTTAATTTCTGTTTAGCCCGTGACTGTGGCTTAGTACATGTAGTTAGCAAGCATGCTTTCTAAGCTTACTTCAATGTACCGTTCACAGTGTCAAGTCCGTCTGTTGGCAATCAGGTATATGAGTGAGTAACATAATGTGGCTCTTGCAATCACGGGGGTGGTTATTACAAGATTTACCACTGTAATAAGGCAAAGAACAATGTGAAATGGACAATCCATAGTCATATAAGTGAAATTCCCTTAAGTACAATGTTAAACCCCAATCAAGTAAACAAGCATTTCTGTTTATGTGTTTATTATCGTGGCAGTGTCAGTGAATGTCGATGTTTTATAAAATAGCTTTTGATAATCAGTAGCCTTAAGTGAATAAGTTTCCATATCTGTCAAAAATTATAAACATTCTTTTATCAAATTAGATCTCAAAAGCAATCCAGGTATTTTGTTTCATGCTGTTCAAATCCAATGCTATCACCTAACTTACAATGTTGATTGGTTTCTTAAATTGACCAATCACAGAGCTGCTTCTGAAATATGGTTTGTAAACGGCAAAGATCTTTGCTGATGTTTGTCGCGTTGTCTCCTGTCAGACTGTGTATGAATCTCGCTCTATGAACTCATCATGTATCACACATTGTACATATAATCTCTAATTTTACACCATTTTAGCATCAAGTTAGGATTATTAATATTTAAAGTGAAATGCCTATGTTTATATCTCCATAGCAATTGGACCCCACAGCTAATCTGACCTTTAACCTTTCACTGAGTGATCAGGAAAAAAGAGCTCGCAGTCAGCTCATCCTTCCGTATACACAAGTTATGAACAGGTAATCTAAAAAAAAATGCTCTTTTAAAAGTAAAAAAATATATAACTGATATGTGGGTTATTGGTCAACAAAAGTAGAAACGAATTAAGTGTCTCTGTGTCAGTTCTTCTCTTCTCATAGATAAACCTTGTTGCCCTGGTGCTTTCTGAGCTGAGAAGGAACAGGAAGCCCATATGTTTGTGATCTCTTCATATATTCCTGCGAGTAGCCTGTATTTGTCCTGTGATGGTTTTATTTGCTGTCTGTGGTGTCGGTGTCTGGGAGTGGTTTCCTTCACCCAGTGGGCTGACACGCCATCATGTGAGGGATATAGCCTTAAGTACGGCGCTTTAGCTCAGTCTTGCACTGGATTAAATCACTAATATCGGGTTAGAGATAGACCTTCAACATGGCGTGACATCATCTTATAGCTGCTTAAATAAATAGCCCTTGGAGCAACAGGTCCCAGATGGTTAGAGCGCTGGCCCTGCTAGTCGGAGACCAGATTTCGAAAACCCATTGCAGGTTAACAGGTTTTTTTCCCTACATAGAAAAAAATATAATATGTTGCCTGGTACATGTATTCAATTTAATGATTCCTTTTGTATTCAGTCA
This sequence comes from Mopalia muscosa, assembly GCA_031763545.1. Taxonomy (NCBI): domain Eukaryota; kingdom Metazoa; phylum Mollusca; class Polyplacophora; order Chitonida; family Mopaliidae; genus Mopalia; species Mopalia muscosa. Next base: position 3,854 of record JARFOD010017885.1, read on the forward strand.
ATCCCGTTGGGTTACCATTGGTTACCAAAGAAACACTATTGGGACTGTTCTACAACAAAATATAAAAAACCTTACGTCGTAAAACCTGGTTTCTTCATATGAAATATATTTATTTCTCTAAAACAAAAACATTTATTTTATATCTGCAGTGCACACACATCATGCAATAAATAAATTATACAATCTGGTATTTTTTTTATAAACAAGAAGGGCAAATTATTGTTATTGGGGTATTTGTGTAAAAACATTGATTGTCTCTAATCACAACAAAGCCATATAGCTAAATAATTATACTTTTGTTTAATTACTATTTGCAGGAGGTCTGCACCGGCTGTTTCTATTGGTCAAGGTGAGGGTGGACAGATCTTTTACCAACCAGATGATGCTGACGACTTTGACGAGGAAGATCCAGATGATGACCTTGATGTTTGACATTTGACCTTGATTTTTCATGCGGTAGCTCTTCAAGAACCCAGTATAAAATTCAGAAAAAAATCAGGAGAATTTTCAAGTGAACACATTTAGGACAACAACAGAAATCTTTGTGTTGTGAATAATAACCAATCAAATTCCACATATGGCAAACTTCCTGCCTTTAACAGGAACTATAAATATGGGCATGAGAACTTGAGAACTCCTGCTTTTAAAGTGATGTCATAATACACATTGAACTTTAATGTGTGATAGATATGTTATGATAATATTAAGAGACAAACATTGAAATGGTGAGTTGTGCTGAACAAAGATATCCGAATAGATGCCATTTTGCTGATGGTAATAAGCTACAAATGTAAACATGCTGATTGCTCTCATCTTTGCAGCAAGGAAACATTAGTTACTAAAACGGTAAAACTTTGGCTATTAAATTGATGATTGTTTCAGTGAGTCAGTTTACTGATGGTTCACATTACATACTTTAAGTGAAAGACCTGTGAACATGGTGTATAACACCAATCAGACTAGACATTTAAATGTGGATTGAAGACACCTGATGATCAATGATTGAACTTTGGTAAAGGCTTCCCTGCCAAGTGGTGACACAACTTAGATAGGAAACCTGGTAAGATCATTACGTCTTCAAATTGTCTGGAGGTGTCAATGACTATTTGAGCTGAACAATGGAACTGTAACCAGGACAATAACAACCACCATACCTGTACCTGTGTTTTGAGGTCAGGTAAGCTATGCTCAGTTTTAAACACTTTCTGTTTATTTGAATACTAACAAATCAAATATTGAACATGTTTAAAATAAAAAAATTGTTGACCTCATTTTCCATTTATTCAGTGTTATATTTTCTTATGAACATATACCACATCTGATCAAGAAAAACATGTGACTTTCAGGTTTATGCAAGATTGTGTCTCCAGTCAATACATTTTCATATTCTTTAGTGTGAGACTTTAATTGGCTTTTGGAGAGTCTTAAATATATCCAAACCCTTTTTTGGCAATACTATAGGATCTTCTTAGATGTGAATTTATTCAGATTGCTTTTACTATATCTTGTTGACAATGTTTTTTTGTTTAACTTAAACTCATTAAGAAATACAATGGGAGATAACTCTTAAATAATTATTAGGCCTACAAGAGTTGTGTCCCCTTCTCCTTATATTCCCAGGCATACATGTAAACACTCATTCTGTAAGGAGTTATTTCAAATGTAGATGTACATACGGGTATGTATGACTGTGATCTTACAGGCCTGTGCTGTTAGGGAGAATGGTCAGAACGAGGTCTCCCCATGGTTATGCAAACGTAATTTAGGAGGACCAATTTATAGGTTCCCCTAATTGTTTGTAATCTTTGTTTAAATTTGCGCTTGGCCACTGATTTTGACAAATTTTATCATCTCGTCAATAAATCAGAAGTTGTATATCCATAAAATACTTTGTTATGTTAAATTTTATCATCCGATGTTCAATAATGAAGTTATTTTGATTTATTTTTCACAAAGGCATATTTATGTACCCAGTATTTCAAAAAAACAGCAAAACAAGGGAAAATGCAAATGTTAGGTTACCTTAAAAAATGTAGAGGACCGAGTTAAGGTTATCCCTGAAAAGATTGCAGCACAAGCCAGTCTAACATGATATTTATTTAGGCCTGCAGCCGTGACTCAGTGGTAGCGAGTGCGCTTCCTGAAATAAACATGCTTCGATTTACCGTTCACGGGTTCGAGTCCGCCTTTCGACCACCAGGTATATGAGTGAGTCACATGTTGTGGCTCCCGCAATCACGGGGGTGGTTTTTTACGAGGTGTACAGTGTGAAGTGGACAATCCGTCATCATATAAGTGAAATACCCTTGAGTACAACATACCATAGGCTAATTTAGCATATGGCTTACGCAAATCAATTGCATTTATATTCAAATCTGTAAAGACACAGCTCTTTATAATCAGCAAACCACTGGGAAGTTTGAATCTAATGGTATTTAACAAAATTTAAAAGGACTGATTTTATGTTTATGCCAGAGAAGATTACAACACGAACCTGCTTATAAGTTCTGTTAATGTTATATAAAAAACAGTGTTTGAAACTTATCTAGTCACATTTTTTGTGTGGTTGGTTTTCGGAAATTTGTCATATCTATAGTTAAAATGCCTTAAATTTAATTTTTTAAATTCAAATATTGGACTGTGTTTCTTAGAATTAAAGTGTTACAAATGACTCTAAAAATTGTGTGTAAGGATAGGAAAGATAAAGACATAAATAAATTAATTACATGACATAGGGTGGGTTTATATTGGTTTTCTTTCCATTCCTGTTAACGATTTACCGTTTTTGGGATCGAGTCGCCTTTGGACCATCAGGTATATGAATGAGTCACATGTTGTGGCTCCGGCAATCGTGGTTTTTTTTTTAACAAGGTTTCCTCTCAGTTATACGGCTGTGTACACTGTGAAGTGGACTATCCGTCATCATATAGGTGAAATACCATTGAGTACGATGTTAAACACCAATCAAACAAACAAACAAATCAATTTTAAAGGAAGGAATAAAATTATCTTAGTGATAAAATTAGCATGACACAGTGATGTAATTGTTATTGAAATCACATAAGTATTTACTTAATTATCAAATTTTGACCCACGTTCAAAGCATAATTGTGGCTGCACACAAATGACAGTTGTCTCTCTTTGCCAAAAGAACACATATGATCTTCCTTGAAAAGTGACCCTCGGCTAAGGGTAGTTTGTTTGAGGAGTAGCAATGCTCTCTTACCTTTGCATGGGAGGAAAATTAACTTTCCAACATTATGGAACATTTCACATCTTTGTGGTGCTGGTGTCAAATTATTGTTGGAATACACCACTGTCATATAAGTGAAATAGCCTTAAGTATGGCATAAAACGCCAGTAGAGAATCGATTAATCAACCAACCATGGAAAAATGACCTCTGATTTCTAACCGACGTATAACGCTCTGTTTTTAAACTGTACATGTAGGTCAAAGAACTCCATTTCACAGGCTTAGCCAGAAGTCAAAAGTGTGGTGTCCAAATTGCTCATTTTGCTTCACTTTTCAAATGACCGGGTGTCCAATTTAGACAGTTTCCCTATCTCCTGCATGTTAAAGTTTCTTTAATCAGGGTATCCTAATGAGGCAATTGCTCACTTCACCGTGTCCAGATGGACAGGTAGACAGCCGTCTGCCTAAGCCCTTGCTCTATTTTGAAGAATTTATTTAAAATCATACATGTGCAATATGAAAATACAATTACATCTTAAAAAAGATTTATTTTTATTGATTTTTGCCATTTAAACTGAGCATTTAAAGATAAAACTGGAATACTCTTTTGGTAATGTAGACACCCAAGAAATCGTACATTGAGTATGCCTTTCAGGTTTGTATTCAGTGACCTACATGTATATGCTGGTGTATAGATTTCTGTTATGTAAATCTTGGCTTTGGTTGTTTGTTTTATTGGGGTTTTAAGCCATGCTCAAAGCAATTTCACTGATATGAAGACAGATCAGCCCAATGGGCGAAGGAAGCCACCACTGGCAACACACCGTGTCCAGACAAGAATAAAATATAAACCTCACAAGCAGATCCACTTCATGTTGCCCCTTAGTCCGAGAGCACCAGGGCAACAAGAAACTCCCAACCCTCTTCAATCAAACTTTAGAGCAACTTAATGAACAATGTATTCAATCACTCCTTACTGTTTTCTGATCTAGTTTTATTGAGTTTGGAGTGGTCAATGAAGCTTTAGGTAACATAAACAATAGACTTGTTTTCTCTTGTTATTGTCTATTCAGAATGTGTGTTAAGCGAAACATTTTAAAAACAATTCAACTCCCTATAGGGCCCGGCACCTTTTTAATTTCAATGAACATGAGACAAAACCTTTGGTTCAGATCTGAACCTGTAGGTAAAATCTCACTCATTGGTTTGTTTTTTTGGAGATTCCAAGTTGTACTCAAAGGCATAAGCAGAAGGGTGCCCACCTGTCCTTTGGGCACTCTGAATTGAACAATTAGACACCCTATTTTAAGAAGGATTAACATGCAAGAGATATGGACACCCAATTACCTAAGAAGTGAAGCTAAATGTCCAACATTTCATTTCTGGCTAAGCCACTGATTGATGTCAGGAGAGTTTCTAGAAAAATTCCTATCCTAAATTATTAAGACCATAATCCAGGGTTCTGAACCCACTTTTAGCTTCATTTAAACAGGAATTTATGAAAAAAAGTCATATATTGACATTAATTTGGGCTTAAAATAGTTTGGGCGCCTTTACGTTTGCCGTAAATAAAATGTCTCTGGATACTGCCTTGGAAGTATGTTGTATTTATGTACCAACTGAATATTTAAACAGTGACATCAATGGCTCGTTACGGTTGAAGCCCATGAAGCACATCTATCCTAAGTACATTTTCTGCATAAAAACCAATCAATTAATGATATAATATGCAGCTTTCACTAGCATTTTTTGTTAGAGGTTTGCACTTTAACTTTGACATATCCTGGGTATCTGTGGATCACATATTTTTTTCAACGCAACTCTAACTTTTAAAATGTTTATATTTTTTCAAAGTTTGTTCACCTATCTGGTGTTGTCTTACCAATGAGTCTGGTACGTGCAAAATGTTTTACAAAATCAAGAATTGTTTTGACTCTGTATTCCAGTTATCAGTCAATACAACCAATCAAATGTGTTGTTTTTATTCACTGCGTGGTCGTTTAATTTGATTTTCGTCATCACTTCATCCGTTAAAATGTCAAAGTTTTCATCGCACAAATTCTTTAAGATGTTTATCGGATGTCATTTGAAGAGTTTTTCAAAAGATTATGTGGAGGGGATAAAATTTTAGGTAAATATTACAGAAGTGTTTTAGCAGATCGAGTGAACGTATTTACTGGAGGCTTTCCACGAGCAGTCAAAGTCTGTCCTGATTGAAATCTGATCATTTTAAACCGCACGACTCTGTCTTCACCATTAGCCATCTTGGATTTCACTCCAGCTGTCAAAGACTTATCTCCCTTTGTTGTTTATTCAATGTTTGTTTGGCCAACTGCCTCCCTGATACTTTCATCGCCTGAAATGGTACACTGTCACTTGTTGATATGATAATTCGGTGACATTGACTTGACAAGGAAGAGAAAACATGGCTACAGTATATGCTCTAAAACCTTGTAAAATAAATTTAAAGCTGAACATAGCTATTCTTAGCTGCTATAAATTTTTAAAAAATATTCTGTTATAATATATCCATCCATCTCGATTCTAATTCAAATTAGTTATTCCCAATAATGTCATATATACCTGGAGACAAACCCACAGCATGTAGTCTTACCTTGAAAACACTTTATAGGCATGTCTGGATAACACTTTATAGCCATCATGAACTTGAACAACACTTTATGAGCATGAACATCCCTTCGCAACTAGGCCCCATGAGAAAGCGGGTGGGCCATGGCCCTGCAGAATACTCCCTTGGCTTACTCGGTCGATCGTAAGAGGCGAGAAAACAGGCTGCTTTCTGTTGCCCTGGTGTTCGCAGAGCTAACTTGACGAGAAGCAGATTTGTTTGTGATGTCCTGTTTTTGTGTCCGCCGTCATATAAGTGAAATACCCTTGAGTACAACGTTAAACACCAATCAAACAAACAAACAAACAGCTAGGCATGAGCTAACCTTGACAAGATGTAACATTGCAACTTAATAAATGTATATTACATGCATTGACATGGACAACACTTTATGAGCTTTAAAATTCCTTTTTCAACATTTTATTTGACTTTGCCTGAGCTAACCTATACAAGACTTTACATTATACTAATATTGATATTTATGAAAACTTATAAGACTAGACTTGTATTGATAACAACACTTTATGAGCATTTACATCTACAAACCTGTACCAGACTTTGCATTGTACGTATATTATATTGATTTGTTTGTTTGTTTGATTGGTGTTTAACGTCGTACTTATACTATATTGACATAGATGGTACATTATAGCAATGGACTTGCATGAACAACTCTTTATGGGCATGAATTTCTCTTCCAAACACTTAATGAGTATAAACTACGGCCTAAAAAAATGTCTTGTTTCCTCTAACCCGACTGACCCTACAAAATAGTTTTTTTTTTTTTTTAACGACTTGGCATATTTTGATAGCAAACTCGTTTTTTTCATATTTTTCGGTCATGCAAGTATCAGTGTCAGTTTTATTTAATATCTACTGTTATGTACTACGTTGCCAAAAATAAATAAAAATTTCAAGCTGTTAGAAGAAATAAAACATATTTTTTTACACCTAACCTGGTCAAAATATATTGAGTGCTTGGCCTGTAATCCAAGGGTCCCAGGTTTGATACCCATTTTTTCTCTCTTCATTTATTCAATATATATTTTAAATAAATGAAGAGAGAAAAAGTCGCTTGCCTCCACCGGGAATCAAACCCAATATATATAATTTTTTTTACAACTACTCCTCTTTATAAAATACAGCTTATTGGGGGGTTTAGGGTTTAAAAGAGGATAAATCCTATGTGACTCGAATGACATAACAACTTTGTCATTTTCTGTCTAAAAGCCGAACAACGCCTTAGACTGAAAAAGATGGACTACTTTTTCACCATGATTTGTAAACATGTCCTTATGTTTACTTGCACCATCACACGTTCATGTCAAATAAATTGTTGGTACATGTGGATGTATGTCTTGCAATAGAGTAAGGTGACTACTCCAAAGAAAGACGAAAAATTAATATTGACTCAATATTTCGGTTTATTATCAAACCAT
>JARFOD010017896.1:0-11114 GCA_031763545.1 Mopalia muscosa
CCCCCCCCCCCCCCCCCCCCCCACAAATTTGTATATTATAGCATCAAACACATGAAATAATAGTCACTATCAGTATGTGACAATTAACTACAATTAAAAAAAGGAATCTAGCAAGGGTGAATAATTGGATAAAATGGCCGTCACCACCTCTTGTCGGGGATTCCCTTACCTTGATTCTAATAGTGAAACCTACACAAACTGTAGCATCACACATCTTCCCCATTTTCCATAGATCTGCTAGCTTACTGAGGAGCTGTGATGAGTGGTAGGGACTGAAATAAGCCTTCTCATGAACAGACATCTTAGTACTACTCGGTGATAATACCATGGAAACCACATCGCCACACCTCTGACTTTTGACCTTTATAAAATATACAGGTTTTGCCTCTATATAGTAAACATGTTTAAAAAGTTTGGGTCAATCATCAAGTTTATATACATATAAGCTTGCCAAAAATAATTTAATTGAGTCAAGGATTTTTTTTTGCCATAGACCAAGTCTCACCAAGGGTTAGGGGCAGAGGGGTGTCCATCTGACCAAATGGACCCAGTGAATTGATTTGTTTGATTTGGATTTAACGTTTATATGACGACGTGCCAGCCCAATGGGTGTAGGAAACCACCCTCGACACTACTGGCAACAAGCAAAGACAGGACGGGACAAATACAGGACAATCGGCTTCCTGTTCACCTTTAGCTCTGAGAGCACCAGGGCAACATGAAGCTCCCTCCAACTGCCCACCACAGTGAATTTTAACATGCAGGAGATAGTGAAACTGTTGAAATTGGACACCCAGTTACTCAAAAAGTTAAGCAAAATGATGGACACCATACTAAGCCCCTGAGTCTCACATAGCTTCTCTTGATTTATGGATCTAAAAGTTATAAAAGTCCATTAACTAGAAGTATATGAAACACCCTAGTTAGATTGTTTGTTTGTTTGTTTGTTTGGGAAGGGGGAACCAGTCAGAAGAGACAATTTCAGAATTGAACCAATTTGACCTTGTTGTATTGGTGAATGGAATTTCGGGTGTATTCCAACAATAAATAACACTGGAGCAGTCATAAAATGTCATTGAGTGATTGATAAAATTCACTTATATGACGGCAGTATGTTCCAACAATAATTGACACAAGCACGATCAAGATGTGAAGCATTTCGATAATGTTGGAAAAACTTATGTTAATTTTCCTCCAGTGCTACCTAAAGACAGTATTGCTTCTCTTCAAACAAACTGCCCTTAGCCAGAAGGCCCAGTTGATTTTTTTGTCTATCCCACCTTGAAAAGTCTTACAAAGATGCAAAATGAGGCATCGTTTACTAGATCACATTGTGCTCTTTACAATAGTACAAATGAGAAATTGAAGTTTCTAACATGAATACTTTTCACGTTATATGCTTGGAAAATGTTGAATCTGCTCAAAGGTAATCCCAAATGGGGTTTAAATCCGATTGAAAGTGATTGAATTACAAAGGTAATGCTATAAACTATCTGCAAAATAACTCCCATATTTTTTTCTGACGCTTAGAATTTGTTTTATTATATAGACGGCCAGCTAAGTGCATAGGAATTATCCCCAGCTTGATGATGGGGACACAAATGATATTCAAATTTATCCAGAACAAATATAAAAGAGGATTGAATATTTATTACTTTATCATGCTTTCAGTTTCATAATGAAATTTGACATGAGTCATTCTTTCACCAAATACAATGCTACACAAGCATTCTGTACATATTTATGGATGCCCCAAAAACAATGAACGGCTCGTGGGAAAAAAATCTGGCGAATAACAAAATGGCAGTGAGGTTTCTATAGATACCAGTCACTTGGTAGTTAGTACTACCCTAGTGAAGTCACTCAAGAATCACTGAGCTATCACTTAATAAAAGTCAGATGTTGGAATTCCAATTTCTCAACAAGTATGCCTAATTTTTTATTTTAATGAAACAAGTTGCAAATCGTTCAGTCAACATTGGATTATTTTTATACTTTTTTAGGAAAAAACTAAATTTAAGGCTCCAATTTAATTGTTTATAATAAGAATTTCAAATTATTTTTTTCACGAACTTACCTAACAAACTTAAATGCAAAATTTGGTTCATTTTGAGCTCACAGGGTCTAACAAGACCTTGAAGTAAGTTTTTTTTTTTAATTTCTAGACTTGGTTGACCTATTAGGGTAATCTCCCTTCGCAAAAATTAAATTGAAAACCTTCCAAAAAAAGATTTTGTAGGTAGTTAAAATATGAGTCAATGGGTTAAGTATGTATAGACAAATCAGTTGTATGTTTTTAGAGGATGACAATAGCATCGGATTGATTTCCATTTTCACCATGGTTTTCTATTCACATGACACAGGGCTAAGACAAAGGAATATTAAGCCCTTTATATAATGCTCCATTTAAACCAGATGGTTATTACTGTAGGCAAAACCCCAGGGATTGATTGAGTTTTCTATGTATTTTAAGTTTGTTTGTTTGGGGTTAAATGAAGTACTCAAGGGTATTTCACTTATACGAAAACTGAGAGGAAACTTCCTAAAAACCACCCCAGGAACCACATCATGTGACTCACTTATATACCTGAGTGTTGACAGATGGTCACCGTCTTGATCCCATAAATGGTAAAACATTGTAGTGTAGGATTAGCAGGTCAGATCAGATTTTTTTCACTAATTTCTACCCAGAGCTCTTATATTACTAACTTACAGCTGTGCCTGTAATACCGTCATTCTTGTCTCCCCTTTTCTCAGCTTGTTCGAGAATTTGTTCTGGAGCCATCCCATAACTCCGTCCTATGGTTTCTTGTGACGCTTTGATTAAAGCCTACAAAGTAGAAAAACATGGCATGATTCACAAAAAAAGTCATACATAACACCAAAACATTAAAGATTAAGTCTCCCTGTCAAAAGATCATTTATTTCTACCTGTGACTATACTCCTCAAAAAACAAAAACAGAGAAACTAAATCAGCTAACCTTATTTGGACAAAAGTAAAACATGCTGTTAGAACAGTCACAGGTAGGTGAATCTCAGCAGGTCATGTAACAGCACCCTACTCCTAGCTCAACTAAGCAATTGGAGGAGGACCAATATAAATTTGATAAAGCTTGATATATCCCATCCATAAAGCAAAATACATGTACCTTAGCAAAAGGTTGTTTAGATTGAATCTGACAAACAATTTTTTTTATGATATGTTTATCTGTATTAATATTTAACCAAATTTATTCAAAGCACCTAGAAGAAACAAAGTGTAACTTAATCAGTCACTTCCACTTAAAATTAGTCTACAATTATATGCACAATTATATATATTCAAATAACGTAATGTGTTAATTAAGCAGATTTCTAAACAAACATTTACCTGGCAAAATATTTTTTATCAATCTGGACATCAGAAAGAGCTGTTTAATGTTCATATTAAAGCCAAATGCACATTTGTGTCTAACAAATCAACTAAGCAGTGGAACCATCAAATTATAGATTACAATGATAAATTTTAGAGGGCAAAATGTTTTGGTCATGCTGGAAACTAGAATAGGTCTGCGAAAGTGAAAGTGAAAGTTTGATAGATTTGTCCTTTTTTTTCTCCAAACTATCCAAATATATACGTGAGTCGGCTGAGTGTTATTTCAATTGGATAAGAAACCATCCTAAACTTTACTAGTAAGTTAAATTAATATCTGGATCGATGAATAGTAAAACAAAGTCTATGTTGACATAAGCTACACACCAAGATTATGGGCCTACAACAACAACGCTCATATAGAACTGGGAAATATTGAGCGAAGTAGGCTATAGTCAATACCTATAAAGATTTATGTAAAGGATTAAACGTAGTAATTGAAAACTAAATCGTGTTATTCATACCTCTTCCTCTTCGCTTTCATCAAACCAGATTCTCATTCGTTTTCTGTGTTGCGGGTTGGTGGACACTCGCCTAGTCCGCTCCTCGGCTGTGTCGGCCTCCCCTGACATCAGTGCCGACTGAACGGGGCGTGCACAAATTTACAACCTTTCGCAGAATAAAAGGTAATTTTGCACTGTTACGTGTTGTCAGATGATGTCCGTTCTCCTTTGACTTTGTGGAGAATGCTTTAGTCATGTAATTCCCAAACTAAAGCAATCGAAGACTAGTAGGGTCTACAATAGATACGTGAAAATACTTATGATGTTGATACAGTCGTCAGAGTGGCCTTACGTATCAAAGCCACTTCTCAAGGATAACGTCTCCAACACACAATTAATGTGTCATCAATTCGGTTAAACTGTTCCTCAGTCGTAAAACACAATTCATTTTTGACCAGCGTTGAATTAAACAATATACCCCATTGATAAAGTATGACTTAATTTTCAAACTCCGTTTTCAGTCAGTCCGACATAATGAATGATGACGTAGTTGACCCAGGTTTGAGAGCATAATACTCTCCAAGATTCATCATTAAAACAAACCTATGTAGAACTGGAACGCACTTCACTTGGAACAACTCTAAGCATTTGGCATGCGTCATAAATACACAGTTAAAAGAGATAATTAAAGATTAAAGGGAACGCTGATCTTCCTCACCATAGACCCTGGGAAGTCATGACGTCATCCCTCGATTTGGCTGGCTGTGATGACGCATACTATGCTGTCATGGAGACAAGCTGTAAGTGGGTCGGGCAATGGATCGATTATAGCCGGGACACTCTGACCGCAAATACACACAATAGCCTACTCCAATAAGCTTATATATAGCAAACTGCCCTTGTAAGAAAATATGGTTTCACGGAGGATGGCTACCATCAATTTTTAACATAACGAATATAGCCAAGACTGTATCCGACACCCACGTGATGTGTTATACTGTCATAGAGGCCTCATAACCGATTACATATTTATTAGCCTGTGCATATGATCATCTCGTTATGTATTTATTTTTTTATTTTATTTATTTATTTATTTATTTAATATTATCAATTGTTGATGACCGTATACATATGTTAAGGTCAACACTGTGTATAGGCCTAGTGATATCCAAGCATTGTATTATAAAATATCAAGGTATGCCCATAAAGTCTACCAGTGAAATTAGTGAAATTTATTTGGCGAATATATTTGGTCCCCCCAGGGGGGGGGGGGGGGTTATATCGGATAATATTTCTTCTTTTTATGTACTTTTTTTTCATTCGTTTGTGTTCACATTACAATCGATTTCGTAGTTTTTATTGCTGTTCGCAGCGGATGGCTTGTACAACGGTTTGTCCAACAGTAGCAAATAAAACAAAACAAACTCGTTTGAAAAACGCCCAACAGGCTTCAAATTGGTTTGTAAGATAATGATATAGTATTTGTTTATATACACACAATTTTTTTTCCCATATGCAGTCAAATAATATTATTTGTTACCGAGATAAGGCAATATATGTTCTCTGATGTGGATCATCCCTTTCCCAATAGACACATTATAACAAAAATACTGACTGTTAAAATATGCTGCTTGCTTAACTTGCAAAATACCTTAAGTGGTGAGAATACGGCTTTTTATGTCGTGATGTAGAGGAAATGAATTGAAAGGAAAGGCGATCTTTATTTGACACATAAGTACATGTAAACTTGTTTTCATGTACAATAATTCGCAGATATGGACGAAAAATCAAGCAAATTTATTTTACGTGGAATAGGTGATGAATGCCTTTGACATCTGGCAAATCTGTGAAGCATTTTTCCCTATATAGATTGATATTTTAATTCGAGTTCTCTTCAGAGTTCTCATTGACAGACTACAACAATACCGTGAGTGTGGAAAAGGACAACATGTCAGCGTAACATATCCCTAAATTATAATGAAATCACAAGGAGTTTTGACATCCATTATGTGTGCTACATTACAGTGCTAAATTTGATATATTTTGAAAAAAACTAAGTAGTATCAAAATTAAGTCGTGGCCCTGCATGACTTTTTAAGTCGAGATCATGGCATATTAAAAGTGTAGATCACGATTTAAAAGTTATCTGATTTATCGTTGTTTAGATAGATTTATTTTTTTATTTTTAGTGATTTCTTCATAAAGAAAAGTAGAGAATCAGATGGGCCATGGTGGACGGCCTCTGGGCCCCTCGCCTTTGCCTGTTGTGGGCTTTGTGTAATGGATAGCGGAGTCTTATATATATCAATCAATCATCTCATGCAGGTTCAAGTTTCTAATTAGATGTAAATATCTACTTGTAGTTAGTAACTAACCTGTATACAGACATATCGAGAGAAGGTAATGACCATTTATTTACATGGCGTATAAAGTATTGATAAATATCTAACGAAAAATGCATATTCGGTATGGGTGAATCTATATTTTCTATTTTATAGTCATCAGTTATTGGCCTAGTTTGCATGAATGGTTCACTTTTGGAACTCCCGACTGGACCAATCAACGTCCGCTGTGTGACTGTTTACGTCGGCCATTACAGATTTCGGTTTGTTCAAACAAATATTTATTTTACCCTAATCTGAACGCAGTTGGTGATGTTCACTGATTTGAGCTACTCATAGACATCTGAATACCAATAGTATAAAAGATTAGTTCATTGATACGAGGTTATGGTTTCTAATTCAACGATGACACGATGTGTTTTATAGTTGTCATGTAACGAAAATCGGCGCTTTGGTAGAGATAGCACAATGTACAATCTCCGTCCCCTGTCCCGCCTATCTCAACCCGTGGTGAAAGTTTGAAATTGACCCGTCGCTATCGCCGGCTCTAGAAAAATATCGTATTTTTCTTTGATTTTTTTAGATACACTGAAAACAATGACCAGTATTTTACCTACCTGCAAAGGGAGATAACTTAAACGTGTCAAATCTGGCAAGGAACTCAAATAAAACTTTTTCAAACGTTTAAAACGACAGGAAAGAAAGAAGTAGTTAGGTTATTGTGATTTTTGTATCCCAAAAAATCAGAGATAAATCTGATATATTTTTTGATACACCAGTGATAGCGGTGGATCAATTTCCATCCTTCACCATGGGTCGAGATAGGTGGGACATAGGGCTAAGACAGGAATTATGCTAGAGGTGCTGGCGTGCTGCGATAGAGACTGCTTTTGAAATAAACAAAACTCACAAAAAAGTTACACATACAATGGAACCAAACAATAGAGTGCTGAATCTGCTAGCCTCTGATTCGAGTTAGAATCCACAGGAAGGCAGACAAATTTGTATTAGTATACCATAAAACTATACATGTTATCAAATCAACAAACAGTCAATGTGTCACTGTTTATTATGAAAATATTAAATGGTTTTGTTTTGACAGTTAAATTAAATTTCTTCTTTTAATTCATTTATTCACACAGGCCATTGTGAGAGCAATGTAGTCTTTCTGAGTGTGGTTGTAGATGATTGAACAGTTGGCATGATTAATCATGGAGAATTATCAGACCGTTTGTCGTCTGGGAGTTGGAGCTTGTGGAGACGTCTTTCTTGCTCGTAATCTCAAAAGTAAAACGTGAGTATGCAAAATTCAATAATTAATATCATGTCATATCATATTTTCATACTGAAAATTGAGAAAATTTCATAGTTTGGGGCGGGCGGTATGGGGGAGCTTCATGTTGCCCTGGTGCTCTCAGAGCTAAAGGCGAACAGGAAGTCGATCTGCTTGTGGTGTGTGTGTTTCATCCTGTTGTTGTCATCCTGTATTTGTCCCACCCTGTCTTTGTTTGTTGCCGGTGGGGTCAAGGGTGGTTTCCTTAACCCATTGGGCTGGCACGTCGTCATATAAGTGAAATACCCTTGAGTACAACGTTAAAACCCAATCAAAAAAACAAACATATTTTGGAGCCATGTAAATTATTTTTTTCAATGTACACATGTACAGGCTGCTGATTTGGCTCATTTCACCCCTGTTAAACGCTTACAATTTGAGGTTCCCTGGTCTTTAGGGAATTCCTGTAACCTATTTGCTGACTCTCGTCAATTTGATCGGGTGTGTTACAATATATATTTGCATACTTGTCTTATTGCAATACAGTTGAGTGTCACATTATGATTATCATATCAAGAACATGAAACTGTTATGTAAAGTTTTAAAATTTCTACAGTTGGATTCCTTTTGGATTATTAACCAATAACTTTGGGGTAATTTTGTTTATGATTAACAGGTTGTATGCTTTGAAGCGGATTCAGCTTGATGAATCTCGGAAAACTCGAACTAAAGAAGCTGTTCTCAAGGAAGCTAGGTATTAAAGGGGTGTGGAAAATATCTTATGTTGCATGAAGCCAATTTATTGTTCTGCTTACTCTAACAGTGCTTTTTATCAGTGTTAGTTTGAATTATCAATATTAGTTGGCAACAGCTTTAGAGTTCTGTGATAGTCTCAAGTATGCTGGCGGAGGGTTGAGAGAGAGCTTCATGGTCTTTCATGCTCTCAGAGCTAAGGGGCAACTTGAAGTGATCTGTTTGTGATGTATTGTGTCCTGTATTTATCCTGTCTTGCCTCTGTTTTTGACACCCTTGACACCAAAAGTGGTTTAGAACAGCACGCCATCAAGAAAATACCCTTAAGTATGGCATTAAACCACAATCAATCAATCAATCAATCAATCAATCAGTCAGTCAGTCAGTCAGTCAAGTTTGCTGTGGGCTGCGAGGCTGTGGCTCAGTGGTTAAGTGTGTTGGACTGTTTATTCTCCTTGGATTTACTCCCAAATTCCCCTGGGCCTAGAGCTGAGGGTAAGTGAGTGGGCTTACTCCCAAAGTCCCTTGGGCCTAGAGCTGAGTGTAACTGAGTGTGCTTACTCCTAAAGTCCCCTGGGCCTAGAGCTGAGGGTAAGTGAGTCGCTTACTCCCAAAGTCCCTTGGGCCTAGAGCTGAGGGTAAGTGAGACGCTTACCCCCAAAGTCCCCTGGGCCTAGAGCTGAGGGTAAGTGAGTGGGCTTACTCCCAAAGTCCCCCGGGGCCTAGAGCTGAGGGTAAGTGAGATGCTTACCTCCAAAGTCCCTTGGGCCTAGAGCTGAGGGTGAGTGAGACGGTTACCCCCAAAGTCCCTTGGGCCTGGAGCTGAGGGTAAGTTTTTATTTTGTATTTTTGTTATAGTTTAATCTTGTATATAATGTTTTTGATATTTTCTTTCTTTTACATTCATTAGGATCCTTGGTAAATTAAAGCACCCACATATTGTGACGTATTACGAATCTTTCTTTGATACAGATGGAGTGTATCTCTATATTGCTCAGGTTTGTCTTCATAAATACCAGTCATCAGTTTTTCCTGTCATGACCTACATGTATATTGTGGAGGTGGTGTGATAGAGTTTCCTATTGCCTTGGTGCCGTCAGAGGGGCAACATGAAACCAATCTATTTGGAATGTCATTTTATTGTGTCCTGTTTTGTGACTTCCTTCACCTATTGGGCTGATGTGCCTACGTATGATTGACATAACAGCATTCAAAAATCCAATCAAATAAACAAACACTCTGTGATATATTGAAATGATACAGGGAACATGTTTGTCAAACCTTTGAAGTGGTGTATATTCCATAATCTGAAATGGGAGCTTCCTACTGCCCTAAGATGTAGCTTATAAAAGTGCCTTTCTCAACTTTGGAGACCATGCTTGTAAACTGAATTAAGAAACATACAGAAGACTTTCTGTGGCATGCGGAGCACATTACGCACCTAGCTAAAGACAACGTTCAACATAATTGTGGAATTCATTTCACAGACCCTTTCTGATTTGATCTTCATTCGGACAACAACATTATTTAGATGACAAACAAAATTAGCTTGAATCAGCGATAACACAAGCAAAGGGCTGCATTTTTGTCAGGATCAGGATTTCACAGAAATGCATCTTTGTTTATAGATGATATTATGCTTTCATAATTTTCAAAACCGGTATAAACAATGATTTATATATGAAGAAAGGTGATTTACAGTAGTTTCAAGTGACTTGTTTGTGAGTTTATGTGGTCTATTGTCATTGTTTGTTTATAGTGTACGCTAGGGTTGTTACATTCCCCATAGAGTTAACAATGTGACATCTTATCAAGCAAACAAATCTAATATCAGGTATCGACCTCCAGTACTGAGCAAAACCCTATTGTCAATCCAGGCTCAAATGAACTTTCTGTGATACCAATGGTCTTAACTAGCTTTTTGGGTTAAAAAGTTGCTTTGAAGAAATTATATTCTCTTTGTCTATTGGACAATGCAATAGACACAGCCAGAAAGGGAATAGTATACTTCCAGTAAATTAGCAAACATATTTTTGAAGATATCAAGAGTGTCATATTGTTGAATATACCCAATAGCAAGTCAATCTTACTAAGTTTCTACTTTTATTGTTACACTGTATATTTTACCCACTGTCTTTTTTGCATTATATATCAACAGGATTACTGTGATGGTGGAACGCTTGAAGATAAAATTATCGAGGCCAGAAATGTAAGTCATATTGTCTTTTGCAGAAAACTCCTTACCCCTCTATCTAATAATCATAACAGGCAGCCTTGCCATTTCTCCACGACAAGTCTGATGTGTCTGCAAGCTCCTTGTCATGTTACTGCCTGTCAGCTGTCAGAAAGAGATCAAAGAGAAATAACAATATCACACAAACACTGTCCATACACTGTATTGCTTCTGCTGTAATAAAATAATAGTAAGCAGAAGACAAATACATTTTTCTTTCAGAGTAATTGAACTGTTTAGCCTTTTTCTTGATGGTCTGCTTCATTGGTGATATAAAATGTCTGCATTGATCATAGTTTGCTATACTTTACTGGTTTGGCTTAGGGAAGTGGGATATATGTCGCAATGACTATAAAGTACAGTCTTGTATTTAAATCTCTTAATCTCAGAGAGTTGTCACCTCTTGTTTGGCTAGATATATGGTGCAAGTGTGACAAGGTGGGGAATAGAGTTTCACACTGTGTTTTGAGAAGTAGATTTCAAGGTTATTGGGATGACAATGTTCCTTGGAATTTCACAGATTCTACAGATTTTGTGATAATTGCTCTTATTATAGTCCTAGGTGGTTCCATTGAAGATGGCGAGCGGTTGGAGGGAGCTTCATGTTGCCCTGGTGCTCTCAGAGCTAAAGGGGAACAGGAAGCTGATCTGTTTGTG
>JARFOD010017907.1:0-11113 GCA_031763545.1 Mopalia muscosa
GACGGACAGACGGACGGACGGACCACGGAGAGTGATGAGAATAGCCCACAGTCAGAATGACTGTGGGCTAAAAATGTTCAATTCAGGATGTCTAATGGACGGTGGACACCTCTTTGCCTAAGTCCTTGAAACTGAACCTGAACACTATTTCTTTAATTATAGACTTTCCTAAAACTATAGAACACATGGGTTTTACTGATTAAAGGTATTCCCAAATGGTTCATACCTAGAAAATGTATAAAAAATAGTCCAATATTCACTGAACGGTTTGCAATCTCTTTCATTAAAACATTTGTTGTACATGTGGAGAAATTGGGATTCTAACATCTGACTTTCATTAAGAGTTAGCTGTGATTTTAAGATTGTCACCAGGGGAATTCGACAAGTGCCTGGTATCTATAGAAACCTGACTGCCATTTTGCTATTTCTCATTATCCAACAATTCTTCATTTATCTCCAGTATGGAGTTGTCATTATCCGCCAGGGAGTCGTCATTATCCGGCACATATTTCTGAATGGAGTTTCCCCTGCTTACGTCACAGCTCAAATAGCTTGTATGAAAAGTTGCAAGTTTGTAAATGAATAAAACAAATTCTAAGCGTCGGAAAAATACAGGATTTTTTTTCAGATAGTCTATAGGGTTATCTTTGTAATTCAGTCACTTTTAATCTGATTTAAAACCCATTTGGGAATACCTTTAAGAAAAATCTTACAACTGTATGTTGTACATGCCTGTGTTAAGACCCTGTCACAACCTACCCCACCCCCCACAAACAAAACTTTGGATGTGTTGAGTTGATACATGAATGTATTTATGCCCCGACTGTTCACTTGTTATACAGGAAAGACAAGTAATTAAACTAGCCTGACCTGTAGACATTGCCAGTAGGAAGCTATAACCCTAGAGATACCCCCTCCTTATTGGACAGGTTATTACCAATGTGTAGTAAGACAGATCTGGGAGCTGTAAATACACTCATTTCTGTCAATAACACTGGTGTAAACTTACCCTCCCTACATATATATATATATATACATCAGTCATAAACTACCGTAATATACACAACCCTCAAGATCTTACATGTAAAAACCACAAAAAATAATCTTTGTAAAGTTGATTTCAGTACAGCACATGAATAAATTTGCTTTATAAAGTTTTCTTTGTTAGTTTGTTTATTTGATATTTGTGCAAGCTTAAGGTTACTTCACTTAAGCTTATATCATGGCAGTATATTCCAAAATAATTGACACTAGTTAAACCAAGATGTGAAACCTTTCTGTTATATCGGAAAGTTAATTTTCTCCAGTGTTACATAAAACTTACTTCGATACACTAACAACACACAAACGCAAACAGTACAAGTTATAATAAAAAAGATCTCACAAACAGATGGGCTTGGTATTGCCCTTTAGATCTGAGAGCAACGGGGCAACTTGTTACTTTATTATGGAGGAGATGCTATATAACCCACTGCTAAGAGAACTCTACTGTATTGAGATGTATAGTATCTATAGAGGTCATGTAAACAGAGCTAGTGAGGGCAAATGGTTGTCTGACCAGCATGTTTCTCTAGAAAGACTTCAACAGATGCAAAATGTCAGAGATGAAAGACAAGATGTGGATGCTGAGCTCTCAAGTATGCAAAGACTCCTAGGGGGAGCTTATCTAATCATTTTACCTCATTCCCATGATCATCCATGTGCTAAACCTCATTCTTAAATCCACCCTGTAAGCCATAATAAACCAAGCAGATCTATGGAAATAAACTTTATGGACCTACCTTAAATGAGGAAATGTATTTATTAACACTGTTAATAATGGAATTGTTTTATTTTTTAACTTTATAGGTAAATGATCATCTTGTGCTTTTCAGCTGATCGGTAAAACATATTACAGGCTTAATTGGACAGGTATACATTCTACCCTTGTGACATGCAAACTGCAAAAAACAAGTGTGCATGGTGTGTTGAATTTACTTTTGTTTAATTCTTCAATACAACCATGTAGACATCCAGGTACATTATATTTGTGCATAAGGTACAATGTAGTAATGGCCGCCTTAGAAACACTGCTAAGAGGTGAAAACAATGCTAGGATGCGCATGCTTTAGTGGAGCTCAGGAGTAAAATCATGGAAAAAAGTTATTTATCTTTGTTCAAAGAGCAATTGACCTATCAAATAAGGTCTATGACACTCACAATAGACATGTCATTAATATTTTAATTTATCAATATTTTATTCACAGTGATACATCTACAGTTCATCTATTCTCATTATGTTCTTAATTAGATATTTGTCAAAACGTTGTTCCCCACGGCCCTGTATAAACATCTTCACCTCAGACAAGAGAGAAAGAAGAGGTGTATAGTGTTACTGACAACTGACGGTATAACTAAGGTTAGAAGGTGAGAAATACTCTAACCAGTGACCACAGAAATACCTCTAGTATAGGCTGGTAAACAACACTCCAACACACACTAGTTTCTTTTCTTAAAATTGGGTTTATTTTCAGCAAGTCAGGGGCCAATTGTTCTTGAGTATGTTTGATTGGGGTTTAACTTTGTACTCAGGGGAACTTGACTTAATATAGGACGACAGATTGTCCACTTCACACTGCGCTTTGCCTCATTATGGTGGAAAACCAGGAGGAAACCTCATAAAAACCACTAGAGCCACATCCTGTGACTCACTCATACCTGATGATTGTCAGACCTACTCAATCTTGTGATACAAAACAGAAGCAGGCAAACTACATGTCTGTACGTGTATTACAGATAGACAAACTTAAAATGCATTGAACAGGTTAGGAAAAATACATACTTTATTTGGTTAACCGCCTGATTTGAAAAATAAATAAATAAAATATTCAACTCAACACACGTCTTTTTTTTTTTTTTTTTAAGTATTAAACATGTGGAATTTGGATAAGACATAAGTCTAGAAAAAAAAAGCAAAAAATATATTTTGAATCACTGACATAATAATTATACAATTTCTGGATAACCACTTTTTGATAGAACACCTCAATTCTGATGCTTATGCCGGTATCATCCTCAGGTGTCAATTAAATAAAAAGAGTAGAGGTTGAAACCTATGTAAAAGTGATAATGCAAGGGCTTAGGCAGAGAGGTGTCCAAACCTTTTTTGGACCCCATGAATCGAGCAAATGCCTCATTTGGCCACCATGTTTTGACAAACTTTAACTCGCAAGAGAAACTGTGAAAATTGGACACCAAGTTACTTAAAGTGATTATAAAATCACCATTTTGGACACCATACTTTTGATATCTAGCTTAATAACCCCAGTGTGACATAATAACCTGAGAGTTGTTTTTTTTAAGTTACATACATGTATGTTGTACATGATAGCATTTCTATGTGTAACATGCCTTCAGGGAAATAAATAGAGAGTAATATACATGTATAAAAGATACATTAAGAAATAATTTGTATGTAACAGAAGACAGCAGCATGTACAAACATGTAGATGTACAAGCAAGCATTTAAAAAACAAAGCAGTGCCTCTTTTTACTGCACATACATGTATATACATGTACATGTATGCACTTTTACCTTCCACTCCCAATTTTGTTAATGTCAAATATATCCCCCCCCCCCCCCCCCCCCCCTTTCTACATTTTTTAAAATTATTATCCATATTTAGCAGTATTTGTTCAAAACTGAAGAAAACAATAAGCGAATGTGCAAAAAACTGTGCATTCTCTCCATTCCAATGATAAATCACCTTCATCAACCTAACTTCCCCAGCTTATTTTTGTTTGGATAGTAAATGCTGAGTGTCCAAAGTTTTACCTGGATCAGGGCATGCATTCTATTCAATTTTACTCTTTGTAAGAATCCTTACAAGCTTTTTTTTATTTAGTTTTAGTTTTTTTATAACGCTGCAGATAATCGAAAATTTACCTTGTGCTTGTGAGCCTGACAGGTGGCGCCGGTGGTTTTTCTAAGTTCTCAAACTCTGCCATGTTCCTCTCAATACACTGTATGGCAGCCAGGATCTATGGAGAAAATGAAAGGTGAGAAAGTTTTTGGTTAATCCAAACAAACTAGAAAGTATCGACGGGAGAGTGGCGAACAAATAAAAGTACACGTAGAAGAATACATGTACTTTCTTTTCAATAATGGACTTCAAGAATAATCCATGGTTCATAATTAAAACACAAACAATGTACAACATTTCACTGAGCAGAGATACAGCAACAAAATAACAACTTTACAATGTATCTTCCAATAGATTTGTTTGTTTCTTTGATTGGGGCTTAACGTCATACCCTAGAGTATTTCACTCATACCGTGAAACGTCTTTGAGTTCCAACACTCTAATTTTTGGACAGTCTTGTAGATGTGAGGGGAAAAAAAAAACGAATACACCACCGTCTGTCTGAAATTGACCACTCCCCTTGTTAACAGTTGAGGTCAGGCAGTATGGAGATCTGAATTGCCGCAAAAATGGGGGGAGTGATGACTGTAAGCATAGGCTAATAGGATTAACCAGCAGAAGGCTGAGAGCAAGTCAACCTTACCGACGACTGCTCATGATGACTGGGCTGAGTGGAGTACATTTGCTGATTTTTAAAGTAAATAAAGTTTTTTAAAAATATAATTTTTATTCACAATGAATGTACTATGTTTAAGTCTGTTGTACATGATATCATTTATACATGTAACATGCCTTCAGGGAAATAAATAGCGAGAGAGTAATATAGACCTATTGTAGATACTTCAGGGTCAGCATACTGTGGCGTGGGACAATACCTTGCTAGTTTACTTAATCCTCTTACACAAAATGGTTATAGCCTTCAACACACGTTTGACGCGGTACAGAGAATACAACAGATACCCAAGGAACTATTTGATGAAGGTTACCGTTTGTAACATTTGATGTCGAATCGCTTTTCACTAATGTGCCCCTAACAAAAACTCTAAACGTTATATTAGATCGAATATATAAAGATAAAATTCTCACAACAAAACTCAAGAAAAGCTCCTTGAAAAAGTTAATTAAGGACACTTGTCTACGTACTCCATTTTTATGTAATGGTAAATTATACCAACAGGTTGATGGAGTATCAATGGGTTCCTCCTTAGGTCCAGTACTGGCCAATATTATTATGACTGAAGTGGAAAGAATAATTGTTGATACACTGGTTCAAGATAAGGTTATTCAGTTTTACATCAGGTTTGTTGATGATACGTTAGTTTTAGCGAAACCACAAGATTTTGACCTCATCCAACAAAAACTCAACTCTTTTCATCCACAATTAAAATTTTTAAAATTATACTGAGATGTTATATCACCAAAACTAGGCGAATAGCTATGCGACCCCTTTGATATATACATTATGGGATATACGGCATGGAATCGTATGTACAAAATTCACGGAGTTTAAAGGCTATACTGATTTTAAAGAGAAACAACACCCAGAGAACCTTACTAATCGATCAGCTGTGAATTGGGGCCAGGTCATATGCACACAGTAAGGTCAAGTCGTGTTATCAACGCATATTGATTACCACACCTGGACGCGTCTGGTGATCACAAACATAAAAAAAATTACTTTATTTCAGTCTGTGCTTAAAACAGACTGGCCTTGGCTTCAAACTTATATTTGGTACAAATGACCTTTGATATAGCCACTGCACATGTGTTGTTTTTTTTTTTTTAACCAAAAGAAAAAGAAAAATTTATAGGGTTTAATAATTCATCTGAATTTTAATGGAGACACACACATGAATATATAATTTACACAAGGATTGAAAGGGACTTCCCAGGCCGATATGCTGGGGATTATTATATTCACCTTTCAAAGTTCAAATAGTTTATCCAATAACATGTAATGTTCATTGCGTTTAGTATGTGTTTTAAACAATACAGGTAACCAATGATGATTCGTCGATTTGAATCAATCTGAATCCCTGTTCCAGTGTGATAACGTTTTAGAAATATATACTATATCCTGTACATACACACCGCAACAGAATATCTTTTGGTTGGAGATAATTGACCTGGTCTTACCTCAGTTTGTTTTATAATCTGATATAGGTCTGAATAATGTTCATTAATGAATTCAGCTTTAAGCGTAATACGATGGCGCTTCTACTGATTGATAGATCAGTACCCTGTATATTCTTCACACATGGCTGAGGCCAGATGACATTTAAAGTGATTGAGAGTAAATGGGCTTGACGGCTGACCTTTGCAATAAGCACTTACAGAATATCATTAACCCAACGTATATGGAAACAGACATTTAAGCCAATCGGCTAAATGGCGGTTTTACGTAATTAAAATAAAAAGCTGTAGAACCTACTAAACTCAAGCTCAGTTCAAAATGAAACTGTCCAGCAAAAAAAAAAAAAAAAAAAAACCCCAAAACAAAGAAGTCATGTTGTTTTATTAAACCTCATTTATCCATTGTAAACCCTCCAGATGCCAACAGTAGCAAGGGCCTGCTGAGGTACAAAGACAAGTACTCGGTGATTAAATGTATTGGGTTGTTTTAAGTGTAAAATGTTTTCATGTTGAAGTGAATAAATTTAGAAGTTTTTAAGTGCACGCAAATAGCCCTTACATGTTCTTTGTGTTTTAAAACTGAAGCCTTCATTTGTGTCTCGAGAGTAATGAATTCGTGGCAGTTTTCTCTTGTTTAAATCTATTTTTATATTCTGACTTTGTAAAATGGAGAGAAAAAAAAACCAACAAAACATTTTCGCATGTAAGAATGTATGGTAAAATTGGCTTCTAAATATAGCGGTTTTACCACAAAGAAGTTCTAACTACTGGTTGACCCATGCATGATAGAACTGGGGTCAAGGTGTTCTTTACAGTGATTGTCTGCTGGACCCTTGTATAATAAAACTGGAATCAAGAGGTTCTAAAGACTAGCTGTCTGTTAGACCGATGCATGATAAAACTGGGATCAAGATGTTCTAAACACTGGTCGTCTGTTGGACCCATGCATGATAAAACTGGGATCAAGAGGTTCTAAGACTAGTCGTCTGCTGGACCCATGCAAAACGAAACTGGGACCAAGAA
Source organism: Mopalia muscosa (assembly GCA_031763545.1). Lineage (NCBI taxonomy): Eukaryota > Metazoa > Mollusca > Polyplacophora > Chitonida > Mopaliidae > Mopalia > Mopalia muscosa. The sequence continues at coordinate 7,059 of JARFOD010017907.1, forward strand.
GTTGTAAAGACAAACTGTCTGCTGGGCCCATGCGAAATAAAACTGGGATCAAGATGTTCTAAAGACAAACTGTCTGCTGGACCCATGCATGATAAAACTGGGATCAAGAGGTTATAAAGACTAGTCGTCGGCTGGACCCACGCATGGTAAAACTGTGATCAAGAGGTTCTAAAGACTAGTCGTCAGCTGGACCCATGCATGATAAAAACTATGATCAAGCTGTTCTTAAGACAAACTGTCTGCTGGACCCATGCATGATAAAACTGTGATCAAGAGGTTCTAAGACTAGTCGTCTGCTGGACCATGCATAATAAAACTGGGATCAAGTGGTTCTAAAGATTAATTGTCTGCTGGACCCATGCAAAATAAAACTTGGATCAAGAGGTTCTAAAGACAAACTGTTTGCTGGACCCATGCATGATAAAACTGGGATCAAGGGGTTCTAAAGACTAGTCGTCGGCTGGACCCATGCATGGTAAAACTGGGATCAAGAGGTTCTAAAAACTAGTCGTCGGCTGGACCCATGCATAATAAAACTGGGATCAAGAGGTTCTAAAGACAAACTGTCTGCTGGGCCCATGCAAAATAAAACTGGAATCAAGAGGTTCTAAAGACAAACTGTTTGCTGGACCCATGCATGATAACACTGGGATCAAGGGGTTCTAAAGACTAGTCGTCGGCTGGACCCATGCTTGGTAAAACTGTGGTCAAGAGGTTCTAAAGTGTAGTCGTCGGCTGGACCCATGCATGATAAAACTGGGATCAAGGGGTTCTTAAGACTAGTCGTCTGCTGGACCCATTCTTGGTAAAACTGTGATCAAGAGGTTCGAAAGTCTAGTCGTCGGCTGGACCCATGCATGGTAAAACTGGTCTCAAGAGGTTCTAAAGACTAGTCGTCGGCTGGACCCATGCATGATGAAACTGGGATCAAGAGTCTTTAAAGACGGATTGTCATATAAGTGAAATACCCTTGAGTATGGCGTTAAAGACCAATGGAGATACATTGTCCCATGATCTTGGGGAACAAATAGCTTTGTTTGGCCAGGGAATCCTCTAACATCTCAAACAAAGAAAAGGGAATGGGACCCGAATCGAAACTTTGTACATCCTCAAGAAAGCTCTATATTGGTCCTCTACCGCGTTAATACAACAAGCAATGACTCCATACAGTGCTATACGTATATTAAATCAAATAACTAGTTATACTGTATTAGCTAAATTACCCAGTAACCATTAACAAGGCCAATAATAGGAAGCGACCATCTGTGCTTTATCGAAAGCTTGTGTGTGGTGGGTTAATTTGTCATCTTTATTGTTGCCATACATAAATAATCGGCTACACACACAATAAAACAAAAATCTCGAATCTGCACAAATTGAGTTTCTGTATAAATGATGTTTATAACGCATATACGATTTACAGTATGTACGTTATTTTCTGTTGGTGTCTTAGTTAGCGTTGACGAAAACGCTATCCAAAAGTACAATACTTTTACTTCATTAGAAATTTATTTCAGCCAATCTAAATAAGGGTAAATTGATTCTACACAAGCAAGCCAAGTATGTCGTGACTGCCACTGGGACGTGTTATGTATTATATGAACATGCCTTGATTTCAGTATTGTTATTTATATTTCACCTACCTTGTGCGTTGATCACCAAAATTCTCCAAAGGAAAACGATGCAAAATGTCAAAACACCTACAGAATCTTTGGCGAAAACCATCTCACCAAATTTCCTGATATACAGTCCAGAAATGGCTTATACTCCAAGGTTCCTTAATCAGGTATTCTCAGGTAAGTAAATCCAATTAGAGACACCTGTTAGAGGCCAGGTGAAAACGCGCACTAAACGTCTCTATTGTCCTTTTATCAACAATACACATATTCGACTTCTTACAACAAACTGAGACAAGGTAAATTGTTATAACAAATGCGATATAACAGAAATTTGAAAAAGTAAAAATATTGCAATTAGTGGCAGACAGGCGAGGCTGTCGAACGATGTGGGCGTTACCTATTTAGTTATTTCCTTCGGCTTTCATTTAAGTCACTCAGTACCGGGTAGCGATACCCCTCATGAACAGCCTCTATCATGAGAAATAACATGATGGAACGAATGAACCGTGAAAAATGTGTTCAAAATGGACATATACAATAAAACTTTTAGGACAATCAGATAGATAGGAATGTAATGTAAAAACCTTGACATCTGGATCAGCGTATATATCCGACCGAATCCAAAATAAGGCAGGAAATCGCTCTTTTGTTCAGCGATAACGTTATATCAGTTCTTTTCAGCCGGTTCATAAACGAGTGACTGTATGCGTCGTGAGAATTGTTTTACATAGACAATGAGAGAATAAGTTTAATGACACCCTGAGTCTTAACAAATAATATACGAGACAAAGACAGTGGGAAGTGCAATAATCATAATAGATAACGTGATATGCTAAACAGAAAGAACCCGTTATGTTGGGTGGTGTGGAAATCAATGTAATCAGTAATTGGCTAATTGCTATAACTGATGTATATACAACTGTACCAGTATAGGCTCGTCATTCGGTTCAATGTTATAAACTTAAGTGTACTGACTTGATTAAATGATTGATTGATATTTTACGCCATGCTCAAGGGTGATTCATTTATATGACGCCGGTGTCTTAAAAAATAATTGACATAAGCACAACCGTAAAATGTGACGTGTTTTGATAAAGTTGGAAAGTTAATCTTCCTCCAGTGCTAAATAAAGATATCATTCAAGGTTTGTAGAGAATTTGTATTATAACAGTTTACACACAATTATAAATTAAAATATTTTTTTGGATAAAAGTCGTTTTCAGGCAGAAACTATGTTCGTTTCCACGAAATTAAGATAACTAACATCAGAAATCTATTACTAGAAGTGTGCAACGTTCGTATAGTTATGTCTACGGCATTGTACACTAGTAAGAAACGGTGACGTCACATTTCAGATACGTGTATTTTTAGTTGTGAGGAACTCTGGGTAATTTCATCCCTGATCAACCACTGCGTAGCAATTGTTTTCGTTTATACGACTGGCTTAATTGTCTATTTATAATTAGCTGCAGTTTATTGTCTATTTAACACGCACATATATTGCACTAGGTAAATGCGTTTCGTTTAGTAATCAACATTTTAATCAAAGAATGCCAGAAGTTTCCCTTAATGCATCATTTTTACACCATACGTTATAACAGAGGGGTCGGTATCCAATGCCGATTAGTTTATCTATATGACAGTTGCATACTTCTGTTAATATAAAGTACTATGTCACTACATGTACTGAGAGTATCATATGAACAATTTTCCCGTAAGATGTCACAATTACTCTAAAAAAAAATAGTCACATTCATAAAGCAACTCAGAAGTGCTTCTAACCGATTCATTAAACAAAGGGCATCTTCAATAGCACTGACATTTTAATAATATTCCTCCCTTAATGTGTGTGTTGAAAAACCATGGAGTGTATAAACTAAAACACAAAGTGAGAACAACATCCTAAATATAGATGCGCGGTGCTATAATTAACATGACGTCATGTGTGTCGGAACATACTGGGTATTTCCTACGATAAAGTGATCTTGGATGTAATGAGGCAATCCAGGAGATGGGACATAACTCTGGTATAGGTTTATTTGGACATTTTACCTGAGAAAACTTTGCTGTGGTTTTTTTTAGTACAAATCCGCGGAGTAATTAAGTTGATTTCCTCGTATGCGCACAAAACATCTGGCGGTAAACAACACATTTTCGTATTATATTATTGTCTCCAGTCACCTCCGAGATAACTGTACCTGTACAAAGTGTCGAAGGATGTTCCGAAATGGTTTTCGTGTAATATCATTGCTTCCATTCACCTCCGAGATAACTGTACCGGTACGGAAAGTGTCGATGGATGTTCCAAGATGGTTTTCGTGTAATATTATTGCTTCCATTCACCTCCGAGATAACTGTACCGGTACGGAAAGTGTCGAAGGATGTTCCAAGATGGTTTTCGTGTAATATCATTGCTTCCATTCACCTCCGAGATAA
>JARFOD010017918.1:0-11113 GCA_031763545.1 Mopalia muscosa
ACAAACAGATCGGCTTCCTGTTCCCCTTTAGCTCTGAGAGCACCAGGGCAACATAAAGCTCCCTCCAACCGCCCGCTACAGAGTTAGAGTTTTGCACTTACCGGCCATGATATATTCAAATAATACTATGGAATAATATTGGATAAAATAAAGTGAGTTCCATTTTTACACATAAAATGGGCATGTCTACCGGATAAAGAGATATAGAATTAACACAATAGGCATATTAAACCTGTATTATGCTGACAAGTTTTGAGCTCTGCATCAACATCTGACATAGTGCAATAAGTGAAACAGTGTGGAATGTTATTTAAAAACAATATTGTAAACTTTCAATACTGAAGTCTTTATTTACGATATATATATTTATATTACATTTTTGATTATTTAAATGTTCAGATTAATCTTTCAAACCAAATTCTTCAGTTGATACATGTAGAAAAGCCATAAAAACACAATCTTTCATTTTCTTTTTATTGAGAAATATACAGATGCTGCTGAAAAAAAAATACTCCTACTTTACTCATAGAAAAAAAAGAACACATTCAAGTATTGTTAAAATCTACCAAAACTATTAGAAATTTCATTGTTACGCAACGTCATCTAATAGACTGTTAACTTAACGTAGCTTTATGTAACTTCTGAAAGACTCTCCTGTAAAGTGATAAAATGTGCTCAAGGAGAAGAGAGACTGACCTGATTTTGAAATGATAGACTGGAGCCATGGGATGAGTTTGAGAGCAAACTGTTGATGAGACACCACTGTGGTGTGCATCACATGAACACGTAACGGTTTACTACCATGACGAGATGTATTTCTCTGTTCAGATAAAAAAAAATAACAAAACATGCTGTAAGTTAAGATCGTTAAGATAGTTTTGCTTGTTTGTTTAAATGTCTGATTAATTTAAGGGTATTTCACTTATATGACTTAAAGTCAATGAAGTTTTTTAAAAATACGGTCAAAACCAAATAAAACCTCTTTAAAACCATCCCAGAAGGAGTGCTGGAGTCCCCTCATGTGACTGCCTCATACACCGACTCTGGATCAGTCATGTGACTGCCTGATGCACCGACTCTGGATCAGTCATGTGACTGCTTCATACACCGACACAGATCAAATAAAACCTCTTTAAAGCCATCCCAGAAGGAGTGCTGGAGTCCCCTCATGTGACTGCCTCATACACCGACTACAGATCAGTCATGTGACTGCCTCATACACCGATTACAGATCAGTAGTGACTGCCTCATACACCGACCCGGATCAAATAAAACCTCTTTAAAACCATCCCACAAGGCGTGCTGGAGTCCCCTCATGTGACTACCTGATACATTGACTCTGGATCACTAGACCAACATGCTAACACCTGAACCATAGGTCCTTTAAGAGTACTGCAAAATTTCTGCATTAAAAATATTACCAGTACATAATCCCTTTAGATTTGAAATTGTATTTAGAGAAAAAAACAGTATCAAACTGGTTCACTAATATACCTAGGCTTCCCTGTATACTTTGAGATATACTTACTTCAATGACATTCCTCACTTTTTCACAATCATCAAATTGACTACTACGAACACAGCTGCGTCCCTGTGGAAAAACATGTGTATAACAATGAAGAGAAAATGTAGCAGTTTAGTTTATTGCGTGTTTGATTAAGTGTTTATTCTGTGTATATACTTTACTTTACTAAAACGATGGTTTGCTAGCCCAAGGGACGAAGGGAATCACCTTTCAGCCTGGCCATAACCAATGGTAAGATAGAAGACAGAGCAGAAAATAAGGAGCAATGAGAAGGTCTTATACAGTATATGGAGCTGCAACAAATATATCTTGTTTCTCTATTAGCTCAGAAAACTCCATTGCACAGGTACCAAATTTAAGCTATTTAAGGTTCAAGTTAGATCAATAAAAGGCCCTCAATAGCCCCAAAACAATAGGTAGCTAATAAACTGCGTAAATACATATCACTTGCAATGTCAGAATAAAACAAGTCAAAATTGACAAACTCTGAATTCTATCACAAATAGCATAATTGAGTTAATAAGTGTCAAAAACGATTGATTTAGCTTCATATGAAATGTATCAACTGGTTGTTTTGTTCAATTGTTTATTTGTTTGATTGGTGTTTAACGTCGTACTCAAGGGTATTTCACTTATATGCCGACAGATTGTCCACTTCACACTGTACACAGCCGACAGATTGTCCACTTCACACTGTACACAGCCTTATTACGGTGGAAAACCGGGAGGATATCTTGTAAAAACCACCCCTGTGATTGCCAGAGCCACAACATGTGACTCGCTCATATACCTGATGGTCGACAGGCGGACTCGATCCTGTGAACGGTAAATCCAAGTAGGTTCAGTTTAGGAAGTGCACTCGCTACAACTAAGCCACGGCCGTGGGCCCTGGTTTGTTCAAAGTATCCACTATTATCAGTAATGATCAAATTTAAGTTATGGTTAAGCAAATTTAAGGACAAGGTAAATGTAATCAATAAACATATAAACTAGTAGAAAGCTCAGTATCAAACCTCTCTATCCACAGTAGTAGCAAAGTCTGTAGCTTCTTTTTGACTGCAGCTGACAGCTCTGATCAAAGTTGTAATAACCTGGGAACAAATGTAACGACATGAACTCTTATACTCGAGTAAATTTAATATCCAAAATCTTAGCAAGTGATGTTTCAGAATAGTTAACATATGTAATCAAAGACACATGGTAAGCTTACAAAACACCTCTCAGTTTAGCTGATACATGTTAACTGGCATGAGACATATATAATAAAGAAGGAAAGTAGACTGAAAACACCAATTCATTATGTGTGCAATACAATTGCCAGATACACTGCAAAAGAAATCAAAGCTCTCCCACATCTGAAAACTGGGTTATAACAAGCTTATAATTAGATTGTTTTCATCAGTGGTAAAGCCAGGATTTTACAGCAGTGTATGTACATTGTCTTGGTCAACTCTAGCTTGAGTAACAAGGTTATCCAGGCTTCACAAGCTCACAAGTGCTAATGGCACGGGATATTAGCCAATTTAAACACCTGAATTATTGGAATCTTCACTCAGTCTTTAGCTTTTTCTTTTATGAAGATAAAAACGAAACACATCTTTTGGCTTATCCTTACTTATCCTTAATATATTAAATAAGGTTAATTTCATATGATATGTATAAATCAATAACATTTTCATTAGGTAAAGTTGTTTTGTCATATTTCTTTTTAAGGAAATGTGAGCTGTTAAGCTATACATGTAGGCCATATTCACTGACCTGCTCATACGTGTGGACCTCATCATTGAAGAGCATGGTGACATAGGCGTTAGGGAGTTCCCCTTCAGGTTGTAGGCCAGCTGGTAAATTATCATGTTGTTCCCAGGTTAATAGCTCTACAGCATACTGCATGGCTGACATGAAAAGTGTGCTGGCTCGATCTACTAAATCATCAGGTAGCACCTCTATAGGATTCTTAAATAATAAAAGAAGTAATTATTTTTATTTATTGACAGCTATTTAACCAGCAATAAAAAAGAATGTATCAAGTATCATATTATGTTATCATCGTTATTTATATATTTTGAATAAAATGATATACAGGTACATAATCAATTAAAAAAATATTTAAGATATCTTAACTGAAGATGAACATACATAACTGCTGAAGAGCTCCTAAAGTTTAGTTTGTTTGATTGGTGTTTAACGTCGTACTCAAGGGTATTTCACTTATATGACAACAGATTTTCCACTTCACACTGTACACAGCCTTAGTAGGATGGAAAACCTCATAAAAACCACCCCTGCGATTGCCAGAGCCACAACATGCGACTCGCTAATACACCTGATGGTCGACAGGCGGACTCAATTCCGTGAACGGTAAATTGAAGCAGGTTTAGTTTCTGAAGCGCGCTTGCTACGACTGAGCCATGGCTGCTGGCCCTAAAGTTTAGAACTGTAGCTTAGGGATGTCACCTGTTGAGAGCCCTGTGTAAGTCCTTGTTTGTGTGTATCACAGAATGGTTCTGTTTTCCAGGCTTCTCTATCGCCACAGTCACAATACCCTCCCCCACCTGAGGTATTCATCTGAAACAAACGGTAATCAGTATATCAACAGAACTGATAGCTCTTAGTGGTCACACTGCTCGATTTGTTGTGTGTTTAGGGTTCAGCGTTTAATTTCACTCATATGACAGCATCCAGTTTCATGAAAGACTATTATTGGCTTACCCTAGTTAATCCACTAGTAGTGTATTAAAGATAGATCTTCAACATGGTGAGATGTCATCTAGTATCGGATACAATATAAATTCCTTTGAGAAACCAGTCTCTCAAATTAAAATCAATCATTCCATGTGTTATTTTTATACATGGCAATGGGAGTCTTGGGAATTTGGCAAGGGAGGTAATTTAATCCTTGTGAAGCGGTCCTCTGACATCACAACATTTATGAAAGTGGAGTTTTTAAATGACGTTAAACACATTTATACATTGTGACGGTATTGGAAAGGCTTTGAATCTCGACCGTTTTGACGTCAAGAGGACAACTAGCCATGTCCACTTTTGGACGTTACGAGACTCCCATTGAGAAATGACAAAGATTTAAGGATCATATTCATAATTTAAGATAATACGTATACAGATATTCCAATCTTGGGAAACAAATGAACCTAGGTAACTGATAGTAAAGCATTTGTTGATATTAAGTTGATTCAGGAAGATAATCTAAAAATATATATATTTATATTTTTTAATAATGAGTTACTTTCATGAACATGTTATATAACCTTTAAAAAATCTGAGAAAGTTAGTTAAACAAACAAAGTCTTACTCTGTATCGATGTTTTCTGTGCGCACTTTTCTGAAAACACTCAATGCAAAGAACACAAGTTGGATCTGTGGCACAATCCCTGTCAACAGAAAACACAAGTTATAGTAAAGATTACATGCGACACTGAAGAATATTTGAAAATAAAAATGAAAGGCTTCCTAGTTAATAACAAAAAATCTTGATCTTGTGCCAACAGTTTTTACTTGTACAAAAGTAAAGAGGTCATAAAATTGTGAGAATTAGACATCAAACCTAATTTAAGTTAACATATATTTGTATTTACCTGCAGCAGTAAGTAGGTTCACCCATTTTGAAAACATGACCACAAATTTGTGATGGCGTATCCAAGTCCTTCAGCTGGGCAAACACCGTATCTGGATCCCCATTACACAAGAACACTTCCATGGGATGAAAGAGAAGCTTTCTGGCTACCCTTTCCTCTTTCGCAGGGTTGTCATAATTAAGGTAGACCTGAGGTACAAACTGTCGCCAATGTTTCTTTAAAGCTGAGAGGAGATCCCCCTTCTTAAAAAAAGAAATCCAATCCTGAAAGTAATTTATAAACCAGAGTTAGAATTCAGATGATTTCTCTTCTTCCTGTTGCAACACATATACTGATTCTAAATAAGGTACAAAGAAAATGCTTATATGATCTAATCACGATTCACAAACTAAATTGACTCTCCAGTCGCTTTGAGCTAATTTTAAATTTTGATGTCACCATTTTGATTTTCTCTCATTTCATAAAATTAGTAAAAACTTCAAATTGGCTTAATGAATAGCTCTGAAATTTAATAGCCATATACGTGTAGCACATACACAGCAATAGTCTACAAAATTTGTTTCTGTCATGTCATTGGTATCATATATATGGTAGGTTAATTGTGTCACATGATCCCTACTTTTGAACTTCCCGTTATTGACATATATATGTACTTCATGAGTACGAATTTGTTGCCAGATTTTGCATGAAGGTTTTGGCTTCATTTCCGGTCAAAGTTAGCAAAAGTGACATTTTCAGCAATTCATCTCGCAAACAGAAGGTCGACAGTTCGATCCCAGCTATATACAGCTATTTTTTTGTTTATCTTTATTTCTTTTTCTGTCAATTACCATATAAATTCTAGCAGTTGGGACAGAGAAATAGGCTTTACCACAGGAGGTCTTACATGTTATTTCTGTGTCCTGTCCCAAAATTAGAGTGTCCCAACTTATACAAGTTATAGGGTATGTAATATTATTATAGCGAAGTAAAGCTTTTATTTTGTAAGCCAAAGGATCTTGAACTTGAAAGGCATAAACTGTTTCAATTGGTTATAAGCTCTTTTTCAAATTGTTCTCTTATAAAATTTAAAAGGGTGTTTAAACATCAATTGTCTTGCATCACTGATAATAAACACAGGAGTAGAAATATTTAAAATATTCGGTCAAATTTTGGGGGTAATTTTGTCCTATAGGCCATTTGACACAATGTTAAATTGTGGGGAACTTTACAGGGCAATTTCAATGTTAACCGGACATGTCGTGCAAATGTTTATATATTTCCACCTCTGAAACATTTAAGTTTTAATGCATAAAGAATTATAATAATAATGTATAGATTAAGGTGTTGTCCTGTGAAGTTCGATTAAACGAACTGAGCCATTCAAACATTCAAATAGTGTGTATCAGGAAACATTCTTCTGTAAGAGGCTGATAGATGTAATCTTTCAATTCAAATCTTTTGCTACATTCATAACTCTTATCAATTAGTTGGTTATTTTCATGAGACTCAAATGTCACATGAAATAAGGACCCTACCAATATGAAAGGATTAAATATCTTCTAAATGTAGTTTATACTGTACTGAAGTTTATATGAAATGTCCCATTTTTGCAGTTCACTTATTAATCATTGTGAAAAACATTACTGTTTCTGTATTCCTTAAAGTTCAGCATTGCACGTTATGTGTGCTCTATGAGCTATAGTTCCAACATAATTAAACTTAAGTTATTAATGAATGAAACTCTTTGATTGAAAACTTGTAAGTCTACAGTGAAATAAGAATTGATTCATGTCAATAATATCATCATCCTTCTTAATCCAGAATTAAGGAAAATTTCATGCCCGCCATTTATAATAAGCAATATAATTTTCTAAAGAAATCAGAAAGTTTACAAAACTAAAAAGCAAGGTGTTGTCTAATTATCTGATATACCCTGCAGGACATTTAAGAAGAATCCATAGTTGAATAACTTCCAATTGGCTGATCAATGGATCGAATGAAACGTAATACCACATTTAAGCCTTTTTGGGTTGTTTATAAATACTTTAGAATAAGTTTTATTCAGAAATAAAAAAATATAACCATATGTATTGACTTCTGTCATGTCACGTTAATAATCATCATAATGTCAACAACTTTTAATTTGGATTGTTTTTGCAAGACTGGCCTCACTGGCCTGGATGGCGATGGTAGATAGCTATTGTTTACTGAAGCATACAATTCCATATGGTGGGTGTATTGGTCTGATTTAAGCTAGTGTCAATACGACGATTCATCATTTACCAATGTTGGGGTTATTTAGTACGCGGAATAGTTCCACATTGAAACGCAGATAGGCCCCCTTTAATAGCTAAAGGGTAATTGGTGTCTTCCACTAGAAACAAAACTAATTCAATGATCGACAAGTCAGAACGAAGACAATTAATTAAAACCTTAAAATGTCAGTTGTATACCTCTATTACAGCCTTTGAACTGAATTCCTGGATTTGTCCACTCCGACTACTTTGAGCCATTGTTGAAGAAAGGAAAATTCCACTTGTCAGAAGCCTTTAGTATCCATTACTACCTGTCCAAAATGATGAAGACATAAATATCAGCCGCATATCGTATTTTCGTCAATAAAGTTTATTTATTTATAAGAGATATAAAAGGTAAAAAAAATCATTTTGATCAATAAATAGGACGATCCATTCAAAATAAATTTCTTATTGCTAATTTTTTTAAAAAGTAGAAAAGAAATAATACGAAAGTACTTTCCGGAAGTAGAAAAAGCCCGAATTCGGGAGAATCTGACATTCGATCCAGATTATGAAATTATATCTTAGTAAAAACAAACCCCTGAAATATAGTGCTTCTATTCATCAGTGATATTTTATCGGTTGCTAAAACCCACATTTCGCAGTTATATTTGTAATTTGGACACCAATGGTTGGATGTTAACTTGGCAAAACCAATTGAACTGTTTAATAGTCACCAAGTGGTTGCAGGGGGAAGCCGGGTTATACTTGTCTATCTTATAAAATGGAATCGGTGTCGAATGTCACAATCCATCCCTGTGAGAACTCAAAATATATTCGCCCTATGCGACTCCGTTATCACCAGGTAATTCTATTCAATCCCCAATTTCAGAGTTATTCTTCAAAATGAATACAAGTCGACTCGCCTAAAGTAAAATGGCCATACTCGTTTAAGGTTAATGCATAGGCAAGTACATTATCCCCGTAAACACGACAGCGAGGAATCCCCCTTCCCCACTGTCACGTTTACAGGGCTAACGTGACAACTGACATACCTGGCCCAAGTTTAAGTGGAATCGCCTAATTAGTTCGGTCCAATCACCTACTATTTAGGTAGCCTGCTAAATTCCCTTGTGTCCCACAACCCATTCTGCTTTGTACAAGACTGATGATACACAGTTAAGGATGGATATTGACTAGTCATAAGATAACTGACAATCTATAAACTCCACATAACTGAAGACAATAGTGCCGTTCAGCTATATGGAGCTTTTGGAGCATATACATTGTCCATTATCTCAGGAGTAGATATTCAATGATTTTTGCACATTTAATACTCTGGATGCTCATTCTATCAGGTGGTAAGCTTGTGTCATTCTTTTTATTTGTTTTGGGAAACATAAGTGGGATAAAGAAAATAATCTTATTACACCTGGATTCGTAACATTGAGGCCTAATTTATTGGGATAATATAAGTCTGAATCCTCTTACAATTAATATTTGGTAGTGATTTAGTTTCCCACTGGAGTATGGATAAACTACAAATCAGTATTATTTGAAAATACACATTTTCTAAGTTTCACCTTTATGAAAAGATTATATTCCCATTAAATCTAGAGGCTGGCAAAACAGATGGCAATGAGAATAATATGCAAATTGAACATCATGATGACCATGTTTTAAAAGTGCTAAATCATTTGTTTTCTTTTATTATTCGCCTTAGGCAAATGTTAAATAATATCACTAAAATATTGATTGTCTTCCATCTCTGCAATGATAATAAAAACGTTTTTTTCTTCAGAATGGAGTACCAAAAGTATGGGATGCAATGAAGTCCCATGACAGGTATGGGTAAACAAAAAAAAGATATTTAGATAATTACACAGACTGCACTGCTTTAACACTTTCATTCCTTCTTGTTTCTTGTAGTTAAAACCCATAAAGCGTAGTTTGTTTTATAAAAAGCCTTATTATTATTCTAGTTCAGCTACACTACATTGCTATCAGTTGTGCAAATGGACGATGTGTGTAGAAGTTATGGAAAATAGTATCTGGGTTAAAACCCAGGCTACAGCGGGGTAAAACACTAATCAATCAGTCACCAAGGCTCTGAGTTTGGGCACTTTTGGTCCAGTTCAGAGGTTTTTGCCTTTGGAAGCTGGAAGTTTTGGAGGATTCTATGGCTGGAAACCCATTCAGGGCAATTTTGAGTATATTTGGATATTTTTTAGTTTTAAAACTAACTGGAGGTGATGTTGTGCAGGAATTGAATGGTTATTAAAACCCACCAAAAAGACACAAAGGATATTTGGGAGAGAGAGAGAGAGAGAGCTGTAACCCTGTCTGTGCTTACTATTGCATTAGCATTACTTTTCCAACTGAGCAAACATTTAGTATCTTATAGGGCCCACAGCTGTGGGTTCATATAAGTGAAATACCCTAGACTATGATGTTAAACCCCATCAAAAGTACAGACACATCTTACAACTGTGTTAATGTTGCTATTTAATATTGGAGTAAGCCATCATCTTGCAACATAATATCACTTAAATACATTTGAGCATAACATTAAAAAAAAATCAGTCCTGAGCCCAATTCCATGGCTTCACCCCTTAATGGTTAGCGTGTGTGCTTACTAATCCCACTCTGATATTCTGTTAACAGGATTCGTTAACCATCCGGTATATGAGTGAGTCATGATGTGGCTCCGGCAATCGCTGGGGTGGTTTTTACAAGGTTTCCTCTCGCTTTTCCACCGTAATGGGTCAGGAACAGTGGGAAGTGGAAAATCTGTTGTCATATAAGTGAAATACCCTTGAGTATGATGTTAAACCCTAATCAAACAAACACATCCACCATAATAAGGCAAAGAACAGTGTGAAGTGAACAATCTGTCATCATATAAGTGAAATGCCACTGAGTATGACGTTAAACCCTAATCAAACAAACAAACTAACAAACATTTGATGAACATGACTTCCAACAGAAAAAACATTTTACATCGTACGGTTGTTAATGTTGTGATTTAATATTGGGAGTGCCTCACCCTCATAGTATTAGCCAGAAATCAAGAAGAGCATGTCTCAAATCACCATTTTTACAGAAACAGGATGTCTCATTTTACTGTTCCCCTATCTCTCTTATGTTAAATTTGACTGAAACAGGGTGTCTCGATTGGCTTCTTGGGTGTCTCGAAGACACTGAGACACCCTTCTGGCTAACACTATGCTCACCCTCTGGCATCATATCAGTGAAATTCAAATACCTTTGAACCATGGCATTCAACACTGATGAATCCATAAGATATTTACCCGATATAATTTGTAAATTTATGTACATGTAGACTGATGTAGTAGTTATTGTTAATTCAATACTTCATTAAGAAGAGCTATTTTATGAGTGTAACTAATGGCATACATGTTTGTTATTATATTTTGTTCCAGTGTTTGTGTGCTGATTTACAACTCCACCAGACAGGTGTTGGTTCTGGTTAAACAGTTTAGACCAGGTGAGACATGTCCATTTCAATGTTAGGGCATACATGTGTGTTCTTGTCTAGTCTGTATAAACCCCTATTAAAATCTTCCAAAACAAAGGCTGAAAGGAGCTGCATGTTGCCCTGGTACTCTCAGAACTAAAGGGGAACTGGAAGCTGATCTGTGTGTGGTGTCCTGTTTTTGTGTTGTATTTGTTTCGTCTTGTCTTTGTTTGTTGCCAGTGGTGTTGAGGGTGGTTTCCTTCACCCATTGGGCTGGCACGTCATCATATAAGTGAAA